>NW_015149020.1:1140904-1163658 GCF_001465965.1 Polistes dominula | reverse complement strand
TAAATGAAAAGACTATGAAATATATATTTTTTAAATTTATTTATATATAAAATACGTAAAATACGTTTGACATATTTATACGTCCCACCTAGAACAAGTTAATGAATGTATTTTGATTTATTGTGTACATATACATCTAATTCTTATATCTCGTTTATAAGAATAATTATTAACATTAGTTTGAATCTCAGTTCATATATAATTATTAATATCATAGATCGTAAACGATAAAACTTTCCAAGTATTACTACCTGTATAAGATAATAATATTTTCCATATTATTTCCGTGCATTAACGGAAATTCAGCTCGTATATTTTTCCTCGCACGTGACTTATACATAGTTTTACAGGAAACGTTGTAAGTAGTGACAGTACGCCGTTATATTCTGATAACTTCGGTCTGCACTTTGATAATGCATTGCCAGGAGATTAAAGTTTCTACGATATCATATTTATATTATATTTTAAGCCTATTTTAACACGCATGTGAACGATTACTTTATTTATTTATTTTTATTATTATAATAGATTGTATATTACGAATAAATTTTTAATATAAAACGTCATTTATAAAATTGATAATAAAAATAAAATAATATAATATATAAAATATAGTTATATATGTAGGAAAATTTAAAAAAAAAAAAAAAAGAAAAAAAAACTAAAATAATGAATAATAAAAAAATGTTACTAAAATTGTTTATAATCTATAATACAAATTTTAATAAAAATAAAATCAAAATATAAATTTAATTACATAATATTTTCATTATAACATAATAATAATTATATTATAATATAATTTTAAAATATATAATATTTATATTAATAATTAAATTTATTTAAATTTAAATTATATTTAATTATTATATATAATATTAATAATTATATATTAATAATTAATTAATATTAATAATTATATTATGTATATATATTAAATTATATATAATATATATATATAATATATAATAATATAATAAAAAAAATATTTAAAAAAAATTAAATTATAACAAATATTAATATAATTTTGTTTTAAGAATGGTTTATAAAATCATAAAAAATATGTAAAAAATAGTAAACATAGATAAATCACTCTAAGCGATTTCATTTCCACGGTATCAACGATCGTCGTGGTTACGTTGGAAGAACCGATTGGTATTCTTATGCGTTGCTAGGAAGCACGTAGCAGAATACTTAAAGTATCATTGTAGCCTTAATTGGAATTGGAGCTTATATCAACATAGAAGTATGTAACGTGTATACATTCTCGTACTGTTATATGCGATCGAATGAACGAACGCCTTACCTATGATCGGACGTGTGCCATTTTCTTGTTCTTTTCTTTATTTTATACTTCATTCCTCATTGTTATCGCAAACACGTCTTAAATCGGTTACGACCGAGTTGAAAAATTCTCCATTAGTAATGTCAAACGATTTATGTGTGCATTACATATATATATATATATTTAATATATGCACCTATATAAATATATATATCAGTAACTTATTACGGTTTAAATAGTACAGTGGATCTCAACCTCGATCGATTTTTCTATTTCACGAATGTAACATAATTTCATTTTTGTGTATAATCTACGTGAGATTAAACAATGAATCCTATTTTTTTTAGTTATAATTAATTAAGATTACTCATTAAATTTAATTTCTAATTTTTGTTTTTTTGTTTAAATAATTATTTTCAAAGATTATAATTTTAATGTTAAATATTTTAATTTCTTTTTTATGATACAATTTTGTTTACTAATTAGAATTGTTTACTTTAGAAAGAAGAACAAAATATTTTCGAGTAAAATAATAATTTTTACAAATAATATAATAATAATAATATAATATTATGTTATTATATAATATACATAATATAATATTATTAATATAATAAATATAATAATATAATATTAAATGCACAAATAATTATAGAAAGCTGTTTGACGCGTATATATATATATATATAAAATTATTAAAAAAAAACTACGCCAGATAGTATGCAACCCGTTTTGAGTAGAATCATTTAGACTGCCTTTCTTCCAAGAAAGTAAAAAGAACGAAAGAAAAGATTTAACGACCTCTTTTCTCTCTACTACTCTATAGTAAAAAAAAATAAACAAAAAGTGTAAACAGAAAAGAAGCTTTCTTGCTACTACTTCTTATGCTACTTCTCGTGCTACTTTTGTTTCTGCTATTTTAAAGTTACGAAGATACAAATCGTAACTTTACTAATTTCAGCCTCTTCTTTCGAGAAAGAAAGTATAAGAAATAAAAAGAAGATAACACGAAAGTTTGCATGATGTTTATATCAGGTTAACCTCACGCGTTTATATTTATCTAACTTGAATTAACGCGCCAATAAAAGCTGCTAGATGTCAGTTCAAGCGATGATGCACAACACTAAAACATGTTTTATTCGACGTTTGAGAGTCGTAAAACATTTTTGAACGACTCTACTTCAAATACTAACATTTTTCTAATCATTCGACTTTTTTTAACGAGCGTATATTTATTATACAAATAAATATTATTAATTTATTAATTTATAATTTCTAGGATAGGTATTTAAATTTTATTTTACGATATTTAAGAAACAAAACAATATCTATGATTGCTATTGCAATTTTTATTTTTTCAAAGCTTTATTATTATATTATTTATTAATTATATTATTTAATATCTAATTAATATTTATATTTTTTTATTCTGTCAACAAGATACACATTTAATGATAAATTTATGTGTGTAGGTATATTTATTTTGTAATATAGTTGATCCGCACGGAAGTTGTCTTACTAGCAAGAAGAAAAGAGGTATTAAACAGTGATGATAAAAATGACCCCCTTTTACGTTTATTAATTGGAGGAAGCGAGTGCAGTTCAGAGAATTTATGTTAACTACTACGTAGAAGAAAGATTAAACGTTCTTGATCATACTACTACCATTGTTTCGTATCCTCAGGCAATGTTTCTGATAATCTCTTTCTTTTACTCTCTACTATTCAAATTTTCTCTTCCATTTTTAACGTGAAAATGAAGTCTGAGATATCCGCACAAAAAATTAAAAGAAATTTAAATCGCAGTGTCCCTTTATAAATATCTTTTTGGATATTTTGATACTTGCTTATTACAAATAAATAAATAAAAACAGACTTCAAAAATAAATATAAATTTATATGAAATTTAGTGAATATCGTTTGTGTAATAAATTTAAAAAAAAAGTTAGGTTAATTGGATATTACCATAATGAGGAAACTTTGAGGAATAAATTGAATTGAATGTTAAAATAATACATTTTTCAACGTGGATTTATTAAAACAAAAATTGTTCTTCAAAGAATTATTATTGGGAGTACGCATGCGTCGTTTTATTCGACAGTACTTTCTTTGTGCTTTAAAATCGGAGAAAGAAGCAACGCCATTGGTCGTCGTACTTGGCTGATTGGCTGACAACAAAGAGTTGTAAGAAATTCAGCATACTATCAAAACAACATAGTTAACTAAATTTAAATGTTGTTCTTTACTCTGTATACATAAAACATACACAAATATAGAAAATAATAATAATAATAATAATAATAATAATAATAATAATAATAAACCTCATGAATATTATTCATCTTTCGGCAAACTTCTATCGAATACACTTAAATCATATTCTTCATGAATATTTGATGAACTTGATCGATCGAATTGTTAAATCTTTTCGAATAGAGGTCAGGAGTTTCAGACAGTCAATGCATATCGTGTATGTGTGTTGTGTGTGCGTGTTTGAAATCAATTCGATGCATTATTCGTTAAAAGAAAGGTTAGATTTTCAACAAGTTAGCGTTGGTAGCAATGTTAGCCGGTCGAGTGTGGATCCATCTGGCGAGGGCTGGGGGTAATCGAGGCTTCTTTCTATCCCCCACCATACTCGGCAGCTGCGTCAGGCGTGGTCATTCCGGCAGTCGCAGTGAGAACCTACTCGGAGGTAGGACGCTCTTACCGGTATTTTGTCAGGGTGGAGTTTTTCTTTCCTCGTGTATCATACTCCTTTATTACGTGCGTGAATAGAGAATAACTATTATATATATAGATAAATATATAGATAAATCTACAAAAATTTATTCCCTATTTTTCTTGTCTTTTTCTTTTTTTATATATATATATATATATATAAATAAGGAAGAAAATAAAAATTATCAAAAAAATCATCCAACATATCAGAAGTGTGAATAAGTATAAGATTTATGAACGAAGTAAATTTGAATTAACGATAGTTTTTCATAATAAAAAGAAAAAGTAATAATAATAACAATAATAACGTCAAATTGTTGAACGATGAGCGAAAAAGTGAGAGTGATGATCTTAACCACGTTCAGCCGGCAACTCGGCTATGGTGTGAATCAACAACGCCGGCAATACGATCGTTCGTGAAGCTTTTGCTTGAAGCTTTTAGAGAGAAAATACATCAAGATAGAAAGGAATAAAGAAGGAAAGAGAAAGAGAAAGAGAGAGAGAGAAAGAGAAAGAAATAGAGTAAGAGTGTAGAGTAAGAACAGGACGCGTTATACGGGACACCATCAAGTTTCAGTGTGCATCTTCCAGTTCTTTTTTTTTTTATTTTTCCTTGAAAAAATAATCTTGAGGAATTTAACTTGAACGGGGCTTCGTTCTCTCTACTAAACTGAGAAAGACTGCACACCCATAACATATATACATACATATATATATATACACAAAGTTAAAAAGCATCTGTGTGTGTTAAATGTGTGTTGGGAGTATTGGACACTCCTATCTCTGTTTTTTTCTTCCTCAATCTTAGACGGTCGATCGTCTTCTTGTCTTCTTTTCTATCTCTACTCTGCGGCTGATATATATATATATATATAGACACGCGTTATATACTACATATATATATACACTATATATATATATATTTCTTCTCTCTTTTTTTCTCTTCTCACACACGGTGCGTGTGTGTGACGACGCGTACGCGCGCCCTTACGCATCGGATTCAACACCGTAAGTGTCTCTCATGGGTTACCTTCCTAACACACATTCATGTTTCTCTCGATCTTTCTTTTATGATAAAATGTCATCTTAATTCAATTTTTTATTGTATGGTAAAATGTTTGATCTCAAATGTATCCTTACACAACGCATCTGATCTATCATTGTCTCTTGTGAATTATCTCCCTTACATGCATTCAAATTTCTCGATATTATAACGAATTTGATTTGTCATTGTATTTTTATCGTTTATCGTACTGTAAAATTTTTGTATAATTAAATTTATAATTAATCGATTTTCGATAGCCGTTTCGGTGTTATATCCGTTTAAATTCTTAGTGGTAATTTTTTTTTTTTTTTTAGGTTAACTTTTTATTTTTCCATTTTTTTTTCTTTTTGTATACGAAATTTCTATAACTTTTTTTTTAATTTCTTTAATATAATAAATTTTTTTAATATAATATAATTTATTAATGTATTATTATAAATTATTATAAATTACATTAATTAATATAATATAATTATATATGTAATAAATTTTCCGTTTTTTACATTACGGTTGAAAACTGTGAATAATTTTGTTTTCTGTTTTTTTTTTTTTTTATATTTACAATTAGTACGCACACATTTGTTTGTTTAATATTCAAAAATTTCAAGCATGTTTTTATGTGTGAGTGCGCGCGTACATTATCGTAATAAAATTTATTTTGTTTGTTTGTATTACTGTAACGTTATTGGTGTGACTTTTTTTAATCATTTTAGTCGGTAAATACAGTTTGATAATCTCGATCGAGAGAGAAGATAAAATTGAGGTTATCTTTAGAAAAGTTTTGGAGAAAAAAAAATGATAAATTATTTCGAAGGGACTTATTTATCTCTTAAATGAAAACGTTTTTTATTGTTTTAAAGTTTAGCGGCGTTTTCTAAAAGCGGTTTATATTTGATCTTGTCAAATGGAGTCCTTTTTTCAATATGTCGGGAGAAATATATTAAATGGAGATGTAAAATATCAAGCGTGTGTGGAGGAATACTTGTAAATTACATATATTCGGTATTGAGAGAAACCAATATGTGTATTGTTTATTAAAATACAGTGGCATAGAGGAACGAACATTTGCTCTAGACGTTTTATATTTTAATTATATTTTGTTTATATTATTATTTACATTTTATTTGAAAGCTTAAATTTTTACAGTTAAATGTTAATCTTTTTTTTTTGATATATTTTATTATACTTTTTATATTACAAAATTAAGAAAAATTTTAATTTAAATAGGTTAAAGTCGTGTGATACGATTCTAAGCTTACTTTCAACAATTTTGAATTATTTCGTTTAATTATCAATAATAAAAAATAATATGCCATTTTTTAAAAATAATTTATAATAATTAAAATTGTGATTCTAATCTAATTTGATTTATAAAAATTAGCAAAAAAAAAAAATACGAGTTACTGTATAAAAGTAATTGGTTTTGATCGTTCCTTATGCCACTGTAAATATAACTTGTTAAAACTAAATCCAAGAAGTATAAATCGATCGGAAAACAAACATTTATTCCCTCTTACAAAAGGTAATCGAACGATCATCGTGATCAGAAAAAAGAAAGAAGAAGAAAAGAAAAAGAGATCGTGGTGAAGGAGGAAGAGGTGGTGTTATTTTTACCAGTGAGGTAGTCATTTAAATAGAAAGAAAAAGAAGAAAAAAAATTAAAAAAAAAAAAAAGATGTCTACGGAAAATCAACAAAACGGTTCAGCAGGATCAACGCAAAGTAACGGAATTAAATCGGCAACGATCAACGTGAGCGGTAATACGAGGACGATACCAAACAACTCGTCGTTCCTCTACAGCAGTAATTCGATGTTGAATCGAGAGAAGCCACGGCAAGTGCCACCTCCGACTTTACCGAAATACACGTCGAGTTTCAACGCGGGATCGAACGGGAGTGGCGCTGCCGAGAGACTTAGCAGAGACAGAGAAGCTGGGGGTAGTTACAGGCTAGCAAGCCTTGAAAGACTCGCCCTCAGGCAGAGAATACTCGATGGAGAGAAAGCCAACGGTGATGCTACATCGGTAAGAATTTTATATCCAATCGATCCACCAACATCTTGCGAGATTATTATCTTACGATCACAACATTCTTTCTACTTTTTATGACGTAACTTTGTTCATTGTTAACTTAAGATTGATAGGATTATGTTTGATTTATTATGTGCACAATATTCATTTGAATTTGTGATAGCCATTGTACACACTTTTTTTTGGGTATGTTGAATTTTTATACGTCGATTTAACCTTTTGCTCTACTACTATTTTTTAATTATTATTAGTAAAATTATTAAAAAATATATTTATGGAGGAAAATAGTTAATTCATCATCGATGGATTATCTTAACATAAACGTTAGACCTACTGTTATGACCTAACTCTGTTCATTGTAAGCTTAAGATTGATAGAACCATGTTTGATTTACTGATATATTTATTTGAATTTGTGATAGCCATTGTACACACTTTTTTGGGTGTATTGAATTTTTATACGTCGATTTAATCTTTTGCTTTACTCTTTATTTTATTATTATTACTAAAATTATTAAAAAATATATTTATGGAGGGAAATAGTTAATTCATCATCGTAATTATCTTACCGTAAACATTGGTCCTACTGTTATGACCTAACTATGTTCATTACAGATTTGGGATTGATAGGATCGTGTTTGATTTATTATGCACAATATTCATTTGAATTTGTAACACACTTTTTTTGGGTGTGTTGAATTTTTATATGTGGATTTAACCTTTTGCTCTACTACTTTATTTTATTATTATTACTAAAATTATTAAAAAATATATTTATGGAGGGAACTAGTTAATTCATCATCGTTGAATTATCTTACCATAAACGTTAGACCTACTGTTATGTAGGACAACAACTAATTCTGTTCATTACAGACTTGGGATTGATAGGATCGTGTTTGATTTATAGATTGACAATGTTAATTTGAATTTTTCCCTGGTTAAGTGTATTGTTCATTGTGTTGGATATGTCGAGTTCTAATTTAACTTTGTTGTAGAACTTTTTTTTTTAGATTATCTTAGGATAAACGTTGATTCAACTTTTGTGACTAAACTTCGTTCATTGTAAACTCAGGATTGATAGGATCAGATTTGTTTTATTATATGTTGGCAATATTAATCTGTAGTTATTATTGTATTATCTTTCATATTTTGTATAACAAATTGTAGTTGAACTTATTTTTAATCGTACTTTTTTTCATAAATAAAATTTCAAAGCAAGTAATAATACACAAACTACCCTAGTAGCAAAAAATATTGAATACATGTGTATTTAATATTAAAAAGAGTATTAAAATGTCTTTTTAATATTAAATAAACATGTATTCAATATTTTTTAATATTTTGTGCTATACTAGAGTAGATTTACCATCTTTAATAATAATAATAATAATAATCTTACAGTAACGAATTTATCCAACTTTTTTAATGAATAAAATATAAAATTAATGAATAAAATATAAAAAATGAATATAGAAATAAATATAAATTTTAATGAATAAAATTTTATATAAAATATAAATTTAAATGAATAAAATTTTATATAAAAAGTAAAATATAAAATAAATTTTAAAATTCCAATATGAATTGTAAACATGATGTAAAACTTAACACCATGCATTACAATGTTAATTGAATTTTAAGAATGACAACTCTATTTTCTATTTATTAAGTATGTCGAATTCAAATCTTACTTTTTCCTTACTTTCTTTCTTTTTTTTTTTCTTTCTTTGATAACCGCTATGTACGCTTGTGAGAGAAAGTATGAAAGAAAGTTTTCTCATTTTATCTCATAACGGTTAAAGAAGATTCGAAAATTTCCTTTTGTACAACATTACTTATCGTTCATTTAAATCTTCAATGACAACATTTTATTATTTAATTTCTATCTGAAAATTAGTTGGTACATAAGAAATCATTTTTTAACGTGATGTTAATTTCTAAACTAACGTATCTCATATTTTATTTTCTTTGTTTAATACTAAGTACGTACATTTATTACGACTCTAAGCTTTTGAAAGAAGCTTATCTTTTTCTCTCTCTCTATCAAACAAAAAAAAAAGGTTTTAATTTCTTCCTTTCATTCTTTCAAATTACCATATATGTACGTTTCCTTTTTTATACTGCAGTACTCATTTTGCAAAAAAAAAAAAACTAAACAAAGGAGATAATTTAACTTTGTTAGTTGTCATCAGCTACTTTTTTTTTTGCATACGAATCATGCGTACTTTGATATTCTCTGACGTAATAACTCGTCGTTTAATGTTCAGATTATCGTTTGATTCGTTTAGAAGACGTAATCAAAGTTTCCTTCAATTTACAGTCTTTAAACTCTCTCTCTCTCTCTCTCTCTCTCTCTCTCTCTCTCTCTCTCTCTCTCTTGGGTTTCACAGCGTCTATAATTCAAGCGTTACACGGTGTAATCGACCGATCACAAGATTCATGTCGGCCTATCGAGCCTGAAATCGTTCCTTGATATTATACGTTACTTACACATGCTACCTAATCGACCGACGTAATCGTTCATTAACGTTTCACAATAATGTATATACACTGAATCCAAATTCCTTAGGTTGGCAACAAATTTCTAAATTGTTTGCCAAAATCTAATTACTCAGTTTGTTAAACAAATAACAAAATGTGTTCGTATTTTTCTCGGTTTAAATATTTTCGAAGAAACGAGAGATCCTTTTTTATTCGTTACATTTTTACAGTAACAAGAAAGCTTCTTTTTTATTGGTTACATTTTTACAGTAACAAGAAAGCTTCTTTTTTATTGGTTANGTTACATTTTTACAGTAACAAGAAAGCTTCTTTTTTATTGGTTACATTTTTACAGTAACAAGAAAGCTTCTTTTTTATTGGTTATGTTTCAGTTTGAAAAAACAACTCCTTGTTTTACTGCTATTTTGTTTTAAACTGTAAAGACTACAAGATTTACCATTAGATACTTTTTCTTATGATTTTATACAGAAGAAAAGGGAGTAATTGATTTTAAAAATTATTTGGTATCTTTTGTTTTATTTTATAATTTTTGTTGTTTTTTTTTTTTTTTTTGTTAAGTTTGCAAAACAAGATAATTTATAAAATTCATCGAAGTATTTAACCTGTTAACTGGGGAAAATTCCCTTTTTAATTATACAGCTTTTTTTATTATTTATTTATTATTTTTTTTATATATTAGGGGGACCGGAAAGTAATGTCGTTTCTACGCATATCAATTTTTGTATTTTAACACTAAATATACCAGATCAGTCATTTTGACTAGTCTGGCCATTGTAATTCAAAATATCTACTTCATGTAACAGTTGATTTCTGTAAATAATTAAGCGTTTTGTTATTTACAAATGTCTATAAATCCATTTATCTATTAAAATTATTATTGTTAAACATTATTTGTTATTTTTTAAGAGTAAATAAAGACTGGAAGCAAAGCTCAAAAAGCATTTTTTGTTTATACACCAGTCATTTTGACTAGTGTGGTAAAAGTAGATATACTGAAAATGGTGGGATGTCTAGTGTTAATCGAAAACCGATTGATTTTTATCACTCCCATATTAAAAATTTGTATATCAGATGGAAAAACATTGTTGATAACGAGGTTGATTACATTATTTATTAAAAATACAAATTTGTTCAAAATTTATTCGTTTAAATTTAAGGTTAGAAAGCAAGACATTACTTTCTGATCCGCCTAATATTTATTTATTTATTATTTATTATTTGTTATTATCTATGCTTAAAATAAATGAAATATATTTTTTTTTTCGTTTATTTATATAGAAAATACGTAAAATACGTTTGACGTATATATACGTCCTGCCTGGTTTAACAGGTTAAATAAAAAGTCATTTCGTTGTGTAGGGATATTTTTCTTTTCCTTTTAATTTTAAAGATAAAAAGAAATAGAAAGAGAGAGAGAGAGAGAGAGAAAGAGTGATGACCTATACGCATAGTTAAAACGAACAGCAGCAGTATTTCGCGCGCCATTGTGACTGTCGTAATGAAGAGGCCATTGAACAAGCCATACCTCGATATATCCCTCCTTTGTACTCGACGATCTTGCGTGCCTATCGCGCTTTAATATCACTCTCAGGGCTTAAACTAATAATCCTTCCTAGTGAAATTTAGGGGAGTAATAATAGTAGTCATTCGAGGAAGTAGCAAAAGACGAAGAAGTAGTGTCTCCTTTAAAAAGAGAGTGCGAGAGAGAGAGAGAGAGAGAGAGAGAGAGAGCTTCTATCTTACTTGAGAATCTATTCCATGTCACCATCTCTGAGGTCGATGTACTTTACCTTTGAAAATATTATATCAAGTTTTAAGTTTTATAAAAATTGCATCGTGTTCGTGTAACTTAAAGAACGTTTTTTTTTTTTTTTTAACTTTCATGTGTCAATGAAATATGAAATTCTAAGTTTTTATAATATTGCATCGTTTTTAATCAACCTCCCATATAAATTCGTATTTTCATTGGTTGAAATTTTATGAAAAAAAAAAAAAAAAAGAAGAAAGCTCGTCGTTTTTTATTCGTTCAACTTTTACAGTATGAAGAAAGCTTGTTTTTTGTTCGTTCAACTTTTAAAGTATGAAGAAAACTCGTCGTTTTTTATTCGTACAATTTTTACAGTGTAAAGAAAGCTTGTTTTTTTTTTTTAATTTGTTAAAATGAGAACTATTTTTTTTTTTTCGGTTAAAATTTTACAGTAAAAAGATAGAAATGATTTTTGTCGAAATCTGAAAGTGGCGCAAACGTGGCAACTATGTGCCAGGAAAGACGTAAGATGAGTCACGAGTTTTTGCTCGATCGTTTCATAATTCTCGGTACTTATCCGGAGTATACTCGGAGCAGGTATCAATCTCCCCAATCCCCATCTTGGTGCGTCATTCACGTCGCCATTGCTTTACTTTCGATTTCCCGAAGGCCTGGAAGAAAAAAATGTCCAACTTTTATATTATATATCTTGATCAATTATTCTTTTTCTTACTAACTAACATAAGTATTAAGAAATCCTTATGTGAAGAATATTAAAACATTCGCGATCGGTGACGTGAATTCACGTCTTTTCAAGTTCTATTCCTAATTACCACTGACGTGATTCACGTCATTTTTAATTTAAAAAATTTAATTAAAAAAATTTTTATATATAATAAATAATAAATAATTAATTAAATTGTTTTATTTAAATTATATATTTTTTAATTTAAATTTTATATTTAAATTATTTAAATATTAAATATAATTTATTGTATTTAAATATAATAAATAAAATTATTTAAATAAAAAATATATATTTTATAATTAAATTATATATATATATATATACTAGGAGTGCCCCGCGACGCGTTGCTGTGTCTCACAATCAGTCCAATACACACGTATTTAAGTCAACGAATTATCTTATACCGCCATCTGTTTAGAATCTTATCGAACTAACAGAGATAATCATGACTCTTTGTTAATAAACAAATAATTCGCAATAAAATAATATTGCGTTTATAAATTGAGATATAAACTATCCTATCTTTCAAGTTGGATGAAACTGAACACATTGTGTAAAATTTGATTCAAATCGGTTCAGTAGTTTAGAAGTCCATTGCGGACAAACAACGTGACACGTAATTTATATATATTAGATAAGATAAATTAAATTAATATTTATATTTATTAAATTTATATTTAATTATTTCAATATAATATTTAAATAATTATATTTTATTATATATTATTATACTTTTATCATTTAAATATAAATTTAAATAATTCATTATTTGTGCCGTATTAAAAAAAAAGTATTAAAAAAAGAAGAAATATGCCGGCCGCAAATGTGTTAATATTGATATAAAGTAAAATACAAATTTATTTAAATAAGTGTAATTCAAATGCAAAATACGAATTGTCAATTAAACTTCTTTTTCCTTTGTTAAATATTATATAAACTACTATATACTAATTTTAATTTATATATATATATATATATGCAAAGTTTATACCATAAAAGACAAAAGAGAAATATCTTAAATTATCTTCATACTTTATTTCCAGTTACCTTATTTGAAAGATTGAAAAAAAAATAAAATATTCCATCTTCAAGAACAAAGAGAGAGAGAGAGAGAGAGAGAGAGAGAGAGAGAGAGAGAGAGAGAAACAGATTGAAAACAAAACGAATTGAAATGCGAAGGACTCCTACGATGAGGGTTAAAAATGTAGAATTCTCTCTTTAGATTCTCTCATGGCCAACGAAGTTCGTCGTCGTCATCGTCGTCGTAGTCGTAGTAGTCGTAGTAGTCGTCTCGTTTATTTCACGCTGCTCTGAAACGAGAAACGTTGTGGTGAGTCAGGCACAAGAGACGAAGGGTTCTGCTCTCTAAGCAACGACGCCCCAGAAAAACGATAAATTACGTCGTTGATCGAGATACGAGTTGGGCACGACGACGACAACGACGACGACTACTGTACGGAACACGCTTCTTGATCCTTCCTTGCATTACACGGTGCAAGGGTGGGACGGAGGTAGTACAGTTTAAAGGGGGTGGTGCAAGGGATGATTATAAATCAAGAATAAGGTTTCCTGTACATTGATTGCACTTCGATATAATACACTCGAAAGGGTTAATAAATTAAACATTTTTTTTTTATGTTAGTTACCAACTCCAATTTGCGTTCGCCATTTTGAAAATACTCTGGTGAGTCGTTAATTACATGATTGGTTCGATAACAAATAAACGGGTTTAAAGTTTGTCGGTGAACATTCGATTGCAATTAATTTTCCAGCATTTCGAATGTTCTCTGAGTCATAGCATTGAAATTGTGTTAGAATGTATACATGTTGCTCATGTGCTGCTAACGTCTAACGTTCAACTTGTGATCGTTTTTACAATACGAGAAAGGAGTTGAGAGGTGAGGTATGAGAAATAGAGTAGGATGAGAGGGAATGGTTAGAAATCGACAAAAAGGGTTTGGTGAGAGAGGGTTAGCATGAACTTCGGTATATACTTGGAAGAGTTCGTAAATTGGGGAACTCCTACGAGTGTTACAAACTTCGTTTTACATGCGCCGTTTTGAAAAGATTCTCGTGAATCTTCAGTCACGCGATCAGTTTAACAACAAATACACGCAATACGTGCACGAGAGAATACATATTGCGAAGGTAAAAAAAAAAACTTCCAAATTTTCGATTATCTGACTTTAGGTAAACCTAGTTAACAAAAAATAGCTACATTTGTATTAGATATTTGTTTATATTTTCTTTCATTTGGAACTGTAAAGTGACATATTGCGAAAGTTAAAAAAAAAAACTTCCAAATTTTCGATTATCTGACTTTAGGTAAACCTAGTTAACAAAAAATGCCTACATTTGTATTGGATATTTGTTTATATTTTCTTTCATTTGGAACCCTAAAATGGAATCTGTGATCGATCATTTTATTTTTTCAGAAATCACAAATCTGTGTTACTCGTACTGAGTATAATTAATTTGTAGGATTGATTGGTTTCTAAATAGCTTGGCCTAATTAATTGGCCAACATTTGGAACGTTCGATAAGTCGAATTATCGAAATTACTTTTGTATGTGTCACGCGTTAACGTTCAAACCTATATCTCCTGAACGTTTTCACATTGCGAGGGTGAAGTTGAAAGAATAAATTAGGGGGTGATTGTGCAAATCGAGGGATGTGTTCACGTGCGAGTTAAAAATACGTTGAAACAAAAAAAAAAGTTCGCAAGCTATAAACTTTAACAAAACGTTACGAACTTTGCTCTACATTCGCCATCTTGAAAATGTCCACTCGTTATTTGATAAAAATTGCATGATTGATTGCAACTAGGGTACAAATTACAAAAGTTTGTCGTCGAAAATTCGATCCCAATTAATTTTTCAATATTTCAAACGTACGACGAGGAGAGTCAAAGTATCGAAATTATGTTTGAACATCGCACTTGTTTACGTATAAACGTACCTCGCGAATGTTTTTACGATGCGAGGGAAGAATTGAGTGGCTAGTGATGAGGTTCGGGGTTTGGGGGATGATGTAGGAGGGTGATTACAAATTGAGAGGGCTTCGTGCTCGTTGGTTGGCCACCACTTCGGCATACATTTGATGGAGTTTGTAAATTTGGAACTTTAACGAGCGTTAGAAGAAACTTCTTTTTATGATCACCATTTTGAAAGTACACTCTAGTGAGTCTTTCAAATGACGTGGTTGGCTCTATAACAAAAATAGACGCTAGGGAAAAATTTGTCATAGAACGTTAGACTTAAATTCATTTTTTTTTTTTTTTTAGTATTTTGAATGTTTGATGAATAATAGTAAAAAAATATTAATAAAAAATGTAGAGTTACACTAAGATTTAAAGTGAACGTGATATCTAAGAGAGTTTGAGCACCACTGTCGGACATATGGCTGCATTGGCTTGGCTGCACCCTTATCTCTTCGTTTTCATGGACTTTTGTAGGAGGGAGGAAGGAGTAAAAGAGAAAGAGAAAAAGAGACTTATCTCTTCCAAGCCTCTTCAAGAAGACCTTTTCAAATCAAGCGTTAGTTTAGTTAATTGATTGCGAGTCTTCTAGCACGTGCAAATAAAATAATCGTTTCTTTTGTGACAAAGTGTACGTACACTCGTTCGTCGTACATTGTACATATCATCGTGAACAAAAGTTATACTTGTCTTATTGAAGTGAAAACTTCTTTAGAATCATCAGGGTGATTTGAAAATCGTGAAACGGAAGAAACCGTGAAACCGATGAAACAAAAATAATTAATTAATTAATAAAATGCAATATATAATTTAATTCTATATATTAATTAATTAATTAATAAGATTTTATATATAAATAAAAATTCAGTGTAACAATATGTATGTCCACTAATAATTTCAAAACTACTCAATTTATCTTAATGAAATTTATTTTATTTCACGTGATTTTTGTCAACTTATGTTATTACTCAAAAAAGTTAAATAACGAAACAAATGTTTATTTCGTAATATTTGTTATAAAATTTGGTCGCGTTAGAACGTTTAAAGGAAAAAGATGTATATAAATGCATGCATGCGTTATTCGTGAGAAGATTAATATCATCTCGTATAGAGAGAGCTTGAGAGAAACAAACACAAAAGTACTTTCGTGTGAGAAAACAAGGTTGTCGGCGGTCGCGTGTAACCAATGCTTATAAATACGTTTGGAAGGTCGTTTGTAAGTCAATCTGTGTTGGTCATGCTATAAACAATGCTACGAACAACGACTGTTTCCAAATGAAAAGAAATGTCCGAGAAGTTCTAAGAACAAAAAATAACAAATTCAAATGTTTTATTTAATAAAAATAATAATAATAATAATAAATAAAAAGTTTAACAAATTTTTCAGTAAAATAAAATAGAAAACCATCCAAATACGTTTGAAAGATCGTTTGTAAGTCAATTTGTGTTGGTCATGCTAAAAACAATGCCACAAACGACTGTTTCTAAATGAAAAGAAATGTCCGAGAAGTTCTAAGAACAAAAAATAACAAATTCAAATGTTTTATTTAATAACAATAATAATAAATAAATAAGAAGTTTGTCAAATTTTTAAGTAATATAAAATAAGAAACCATCCAAATACTTTCGGAAGGTCGTATGTAAGTCAATTTGTGTTGGTCATGCTATAAACAATACAACGAACAACGTTTCCAAATAAAAAGAAAAGTCCGAGAAGTTCTGAGGACAAAAAATAGCAAATTCAAATATTGTATTTAATAATAATAATAATAAATAAAAAGTTTGACAAACTTTTAAGTAAAATAAAAATAGAAAACCAACAAAATAACAATAATAGTAATAATAAGTAAACATAATGAATGAAAAGAGGAATCGGAGAAATTAAACGAACAAAAAATAGGAAATTAAAGTATTATATTTAATAATAATTATAAAAATAATTATAAATGATAAGTTTAAGAAATTTTTAAGTAAAATAAAATAGAAAACCATCCAAATACGTTTGGAAGGTCGTTTGTAAGTCAATTTGTGTTGGTCATGCTATAAACAATACAACGAACAACGTTTCCAAATAAAAAGAAAAATCCGAGAAGTTCTAAGGACAAACAATAGCAAATTCAAATATTGTATTTAATAATAATAAAAATAAATAAAAAGTTTGACAAACTTTTAAGTAAAATAAAATAGAAAACCAAGAAAATAACAATAACAGTAATAATAAGTAAACATAATGAATGAAAAGAGAAATCCGAGAAATTTAACGGACAAAAAATAGGAAACTATAAATAAGAATAATAATAAAAATTAAAAAAAAAAAAAAAATAATAAGAGGGTGAGAAAAGACGAAAAAAAAGTAGATGGAAGAAAGGAAAAAAGTGGGACGTTGAAGTAGTCCATATACACTTCATATATCCTAGCGACTTTTGAGGAAAAACCTCTTTCTTTTCTTCTCTTCTTTACTCTTTTCTTTTTTTTTCTTTCCTTTTTTATTTTTTTACTTTTTTTTCTTTTTTTTTGTTAGTCTTTGTTAAAAACTAGGAGAAAAATGTTTCGTCGACATCGTGAAAAGACACTTCAACTTTTCCGCCCGTATACGCTTATCGTAAAACAACCGTGAATGCGTGTAGCATGATAGTTTAACGGTACTTTTTGTAGAAATGTGTTAAAATATTTTTTATTATTATTATTATTATTATTATTATTATTATTATTATTATTACTTTTTTTATATATATATATAAAAGATCATTTCTAACGCGTCGAGTAAGTTTAGTTATTAATATAACTAAAACATTGCAGTGTTTCTGAGAGATTTAAAAAATAATCGAAATTTTTGTTAACTTCGAACATTGGAATTTGAATTTGAATTTGAATTTGAATTTCCGATTATTTTAAGTTCATAGAAATATCGTCAGTTGAATCAATATTATTAGAATAGGAAATAAAAATTAAGCTCCGAACATTATTGATTCGAATTTTTATAGAAATGTGTTAAAATATTTATTATTATTATTATTATTATTATTATTATTATTATTATTATTTTTATTTTTATTTTTATATATATAAAAGATCATTTCAAACGTGTCGAGTAAGTTTAGTCATTAATGTAACTAATATTATTATTATTATTATTATTTTTATTTTTATTTTTATATATATAAAAGATCATTTCAAACGTGTCGAGTAAGTTTAGTCATTAATGTAACTAATATTTTGTTAACTTTGAACATTGGAATTTGAATTTGAATTTAAATTTGAATTTGAATTTCAAATTATTTTATGTTCGTAGAAAAATTTGTATCGTTAGTTGAATCAATATTATTACAATGGGAAATAAAAATTAAGCTCAGAACATTATTGATTCGAATTTTTGTAGAAATGTGTTAAAATATTATTTATTATTATTATTATTATTATTATTATTATTATTATTATTATTATTATTATTAGTATTACTTTTTTTTTTATATATAAAAGATCATTTCAAACGCGGCGAGTAATTTTTTTTAGTCACTAATGTAAACTAAAAAATTGCAGTGTTTTTGAAAGATTTAAAAAATAATCGAAATTTTTATTAACTTCGAACATTGGAATTTGAATTTGAATTTGAATTTGAATTTCCGATTATTTTAAGTTCGTAGAAAAATCGTTAGTTGAGTCAATATTATTACAATGGAAAATAAAAACTTAAGCTTTCGAACATTTGATTCGAATTTAAAATTATTTCAAATCTATCAAATAATTTTTATTAGAAAAAAAAAAATATAAATTTTAGTTACTTTGAAGAAAATTGATTGGAATTTTACATTTTTTTTTATTAATATTAATATTAAAATTTGTGTAAGATCGTTATAGTCTGGTAAAATAATGAGCAGGATCGTTTTTGAGAGTCACTGTTCCTATAAACACATGGCAGACTCCCTCGCCCTCTTCTGCATTTCGTCGAAGAAGGACCCTTTTGGCCTAACTATGGGGGGTGGGCTTACTAAAGGGTCTTGCCCCATAGTGCGTCATGTATAATCGAAAAATATACTACGATTTCTCTCGTGACTCATACAAAAGAAAATAGATACAATAGGCTCTCTAGTTTTTATTATTTTTTAGTAGTGCACTTTTATTTGTTTTTTTTTTTTTTTTTTTCTAAAAAGAAAAAGTCACTTTTGTTTGGAAACTAATTAATAATTAATTCCAACAAACAAAAGATCTTTTTCGTATTAGTAAATATTTGAAAAATTAATAATTGATATAAACGAATTATCTGGTTGGTTAATAATAATTTATACAATTAATAATACGTGTTAGTAAAAATTTTGAAAATTAATAATTGTTAGTTCATGAATTTTCTTCATCCTACAAAAACAAATATTTAGAAAATCAATAATTCGTGTTAGAAAAAAATAATAGTTAAATTAAATTAAATAAACGTATTATCTATCGGTTACTAATAATTTATAAAATAATAGAAAAGATAATTAATCCTTTGCACTCTGCACAACTTTTGACACTGGCTGGGTAGCGGCAACAACTCCGCGCAACTTCGCAGCAGAAACGGCACATTTACAGACCCACGTATTATTTAATATAACTTTGAAACCAAGTAACGGATTCTAATGATATTGGACTTATATTAATCTGTAGACATTAATGAACATATTTACCCAAAGAACTTTTACCAAAAGAACTTATTTACCAAGAGAATGTATATGTGTAATAGCGTTGCAATTGAAAAAAAGCGAGTGCGTTCCATTGCATTTGAAATGTAACACTATTTGATAATATTTCTTTATACATTATAAATTTCATTATAAAATGTGAGATATGCTCCTATAAAAACGTTTCTTCTACAAATTCTTTTTATCGCTCATCTCAAGTTTTGCCAAAAAGTTCTCAAATCGTCGTGAGCACGCGTCTCGCATTCTCTTACAACACAAAACCCGCTGACATTTCTTTTATATATCTTTGTTATCTTTCTTTCTTCTTAATATATATAAATTAAGTGTCACGTTGTTTGTCCGCAATGGACTCCTAAACTACTGAACCGATTTTAATTAAATTTTGCACACTGTGTGCAGTTTCATCCAACTTAAAAGATAGGATAGTTTATATCTCAATTTATATTCGCAATATTATTTTATTGCGAATTATTTGTTTATTAACAAAGAGTCATGATTATCTCTGTTAGTTCGATAAGATTCTAAACAGATGGCGGTATAAGGTAATTCGTTGACTTAAATACGTGTGTATTGGACTGATTGTGAACCACAGCAATGCGTGGCGGGGTACGCACCTATTTTACTATATTTTGATTCGATGTCTTGTGCTATTTTAAGAGAATATCATCAGGGAAATATGCATGTCTCAAAAAGTTGTGCTTAAATAACTTAATTCCTCGTAATCACTAATAAACTTTAATGTCTCATACGTTGAGACATCGGAGTGATAAGCTAGAATCGCGATGTCTCATACGGTGAGACAGCGGAGTGCAAAGGGTTAAATAAAAAATAAAATAAAAAATTTAAAAAAAGAAATAAATAATAAATAAATAATAAAAAAGAAATTATAATAATAATAATATATAATTGATTTATTTAATAATAAATAATAGAAAAGATATAATAGTTAAATTAATCTGTTAACCGGGGAATTCCTTTTTTTTTTATTACGCAGCTTTTTTTATTATTCATTTATTATTTTTTTTATATATTTATTTATTATTTATTATTATTGATGCTTAAAATAAATGAAAAGACTATGAAATATATCTTTTTTTCGTTTATTTATATATAAAGTACAAAGGTTTGTACATTTAACTTTAAAGTAATACGTTTTTGACGTATTTATACGTCCCACTCGGTAAACAGGTTAAATTAATTTTAATTGTATTCCTAAAAATGTTTAAAAAAAATATATATATATATATTTAAATAATTAATAATAGACGTAGGTAAAAATTAAATAAAATTGATATAATTGAATGAAATTAATTTGATTCATATTACGCAAATTTGATCATGTAAAAATGAGTATAGAAGAGAAAATTCAAATTTAACTTGAACATAGAAAAATTTATTGAAGTATAAAAGATTCCTCATTCTTTCAGTTATCCAATTTAAGGAATTTTCACTTTGAAATGGTCCAAATCACTCATCTCTATCTTCACGTATGTTGTTACAACGTTTACTGAAAGAAAGAAAGAAAGAAAGAAAAAAAGAAAGAAATAAAAAGAGTTTATGAATGCTAACACGATGAGAAAAAAACTTTTACGAGCATTACGCAGAGAGAGTCTCTCTTGAGTGTTTCCTTCTTGTCAGTTACTTTATCTCTTTTTCTATTCCTTTTCTCTTTCTCGTTCTCTTTCTCTCATTCGATCATTATTTTCTCATTCCTCTCTTATCGGCTTAAAGATGAATGACACTCGTGGATACTTAGTACTAGTTACTAGTAATACTAGTAGTAGTTACTAGTATGCTTATAGCTTACCTTTCAAAGTATCTTTTATATTTCTAGACAAAGTTCTACTAAATTGTTCAGTTCTTATTTTTACAGAATTTGAAAATAATTAGTAATTAATTATTATTATTATTATTATTATTATTATTATTATTATTATTATTATTATTATTATTATTATTATTATTATTGTTATTATTATTATTATTAACTGGCATTAGAAACTCGAAAGTTCATTGCCGCAAATACCAAATGCCGCCATTGTTCCCGTCCCTGAGCGCGATCCTTCCATTCGCGGTCTTCGTATCCTATTTCTTTCAGGTCTCATAATTAGTAATTAATTAATAATTAATATTTAATTTCAAAAGCTCATGTGTTCTTATAACATTTACTTTTATTTGTAGAATATAATGGTAAAATTTTGTGGAATAATATTAGAACACTAGTTGCAAAATTTTGTGAAATAATATTAGAATATCTAGTATATTTTCTTGATTATTATTAACTAGATTAAAGTTTAATCATTTTCGAAAGTAAAATATAACGATAATATTGTATAGGTAAAAATAAGAACAAAATGTTATGCAAACATGAACTTTTAAATGCTTTATTTACAAAAGTTTTTAAACAAACTATGAAACATTAATGAATTGATTTTTTAATTTTTAATTAATTAATTATATTAATAATTAATATTTAATTTCAAAAGCCTATGTTCTTATAACATTTATTTTCTTATTTTTATTTGTAGAATATAGTTGCAAAATTTTGTGAAGTAATGTTAGGACACCTAGTATTTTTTCTTGAATATAATTAACTAGATTAAAGTTCAATCATTTTCGAAAGTAAAATATAACGATAATAATAATCGCATTTATTTCAATATTATGTTTTATTTGTCAATGAAACAATATATTCAATAAGTTTCCTCGTTTATATTTGTGAAAAAGAACATTATTATTATTATTATATATTTAAATTATGTTGTGTAAAATAATCTTTTTAGCGGTTAAAATAAATTCTCTTTATATTTACGTCAAACAAAAATTGTTAGGTAGATTGAATTTTCAGTTTAATAAATAGATTTATAAACAAAGATAATTTCATCACATTAATTGCAATATTATAAAATTATATTATATAATATATACTAATATTATATATATATAATAATAAATAATAATAAATTTTAATATATTTAAAATACCATCTAATTTATAATTATATAAATATAAATTTTTGATATTTT
>NW_015149020.1:1055214-1131657 GCF_001465965.1 Polistes dominula | reverse complement strand
AAATTATTATTATATTATATAATAAAAAAAATTATAATAAATTATAGTATTGTAATAAATAATAATAATAATAATAATAAAATATTATTATTAATTATAATATTATTTATTATAATTTAATTATATTAAACTATTATTATTATTATTTTTATTATTTATTTTTTTATTATAATAAAATGACAACAAGGTTTAAACTCAAGGAAAAAAATATTATTTGTATACATAATTGTATCACGATAATTCTCATACTCAAAAATACCTAATAAATAAGGAAACCATATTTGAAACAAAATGATAAAATAAAATAAATTAATGAGATAACAAAAAAAAAATAAATCAACGTAATGACAATAATACTTAAATAATAATATTTATACAGTTGTGTACAAGTATTGTTATCCAGAAAAATGTACGAAATAATACAATGAAACACTTTTAGTAAATATAAAAAAACTTCCTCACTAATCTTGCAATATTAATCACAAAAAAGAATGAAATCAAAAATACATAGAGATAAATCTAGATAATAGATAACACACAATTACTTTAGAAAATATATATCTTCTTTTTACAGTGTCACAATGATACTTTAAGGAATATATACTGTATATATACTCTACCATCTGATATCATCGTATGTATGATCGCGTCTACAACAACGTGTTGGTCGATCTTCAAAGAAAAACCTTTAGGTGCATCAAAGTTTTTTTTGTTCGTGGCTGTGTTGTATGTAGTAAACAATGTATCTATGTACATACACTCGTGTTTGTGTATGTGTATGCGTACATGTATCTTCTTCTGTATAATGAACTGGTGAAGCTGGAAGTAACATCAGCAGCAAAGCAGACTTAGGTCGATACACTTACTCACACACATGTACACACACACACACACACACACACACACACACACACACACACACACATTAAATCTCTTTCTCTCACGTGCTTACATTCAAGCCAAGTCGATTATATCGATTCCGTAGAAAAAGCATAGACGTTCTCTCTCTTTTTTCTTTTTTTTTTTTTCTTTTTATTTTCTTTTTGTCGCTTTTGTCTCTTTGACCAATACCGAAGTTCTTTTATCGTTTCTGCTTCGTCGCTAGTGATAACACACTGACGGTTAACGAACTTTTAATTAACGAGAGTTACCTTAGTATACATTTACAAGACGTTCTTCTTCTCAACTCTTTGGAGCACGATGAGATTAAAAGTGTCTCACCCTTTTGATACACCGTAATGCACGATGGGACATTTTTTAGTCCTACCTCGAAATATCATTGCAATAGCTACACATGCTCATAAGTTTAGATTTCGTCTTATTTACGCAAAAACAATTGGTTAATTAATCTTTTCTTTTTATGTTTTTACATTATTACATTATGTAATACCTTTATTAATAAAAAAAAAATATACCAATTTTATTTAATTTAAAACTTAATCAAATTTCTATGCAACATAGTAGGGCTATTGTATTATCTGAAATTCTGTGCCGCAAAGAGTTAACAAACTATTTTGCGTAGTAGTTTTTTTCTTATATTTCATTTCGTAATAATAGTTTTCTATGATGAGTCAAGGTAAAGTAATAATTACTTTAAAAATAAAAAAAATAAGAATAATATTTGGTGTACGTTTATGTAAATTTTTTGTTTTATTTTTGAATCATAGATAATACATTGACAATAATGATTTTTTTTTAACGTTTCATATCGTCGTAGTGACCTTCTTGATGAGTCAGAACTAATAATTAGAACAATGTTAAAAAAAGAATGTTTACAATATTATTAAATTTCCACTTATGTTAATAGTTTTTTTGTTATCTTTCTATTTTAAGAATTAGAGATGATGTATATTGATAATAATGAACCATTTTTTTATATGCTGACTAATGTATGTTATATAAGATACTAATGTAAAATCAATGATGCATAAATATTGGGTTGGCAAGAAAGTAATTTATAATTAATATATAAATTATTATTTTTATTTATAATAAATAAATATATATATATATATATATTATATATATTATCTTATATAATATCTTATTTAATTAAATAATTAAATATATATTTTAAAATATATTTAATATTTTTGTATTTTTTCAAACTTTTTCAAACAATATTTAACAGTATTTTAAAAATTGTTAATTAATATAAACAATAATAATATATATATTATTATTATTATATTATTATTATTATTATTATTATTATTATTATTATTATTATTATTATTATTATTATTATTATTATTATTATTATTATATATTANATTATTATTATTATTATTATTATTATTATTATTATTATTATTATTATTATTATATATTATTATTATTATACGTTAATTATATATATTGTTATGTACAATTTTATAATATACATATATTATTATATTATAAAATAATATAACTGTTTAAATATATATATATATAATATTATTGGGTTGACAAGAAAGTAATATTTCACATTGGAAAACCGAAATTACTTTCTTGCCAACCCAATATATTCGCAAATATTTAATCATATAATTATATATCATTGTACATAATTTTTTATAATTGCGTAGTTATATATATGTTAATATACTACCAACTGAAAGCTTAGAAACTTTACAAAAGTTCGGAAAAACAGGATATTTATTTGATATAGTAATTAATTCGGTACATTTGAAAAATAAATAAAGAAAAAGAATTAGAGTAGTCTCTTAGGAATATTATTTGGTAAATTTTTAACAGACTCGTAGGAGTATATGTTGGCGACTTTCGATCTTCAGAGACTACTTTTGGATGGAACTGCAGTGCAGTGTAGTGCAGTTCAGTGCAGTGTGTGTTATGTGCATCGGACCGGTTTCTGTGCTCGTCGACGATGTTGCGCTCTCCGAGTTAGACGACGTCTCTCGTTCCCAGACTCAACGAATCCAACACGCCTTGTGCATCCTTTCTTTCTCTTTAATTTTTTTTCTTTTCCCCTTTTTCTCCCTTTTTTCTTTTTTTCTTTTTTTCTTTTTTTTCCCTTTAATTATTTCCATCAAATGTTGCTGGAGTTTACATTTTCTTTTCTTTGTATATTCTTGTTAATATTTTGTAGGGTTTTATCAATGTTTAGGGTTATCAACGTGGAACTCATTATTTTCTTATTTATTATGATTATAATTTGTTCTACTTTTTGTTTGAGTTACTTTTTTTTTCTGTGCAATGTGTAATTGTGAATATTTATATTTCTATATTATTTGATTTTTTCTTGGCTATGAATTGAATTCTTAGAACTTCGACCATACATCACAGTTATTTTAATTGTAAACACTAATTTGTTACTTAAAAATTATTGTATAATGAATATTTTTTAATATATATAAATAAATTTTTTATTTTAGGAATATTCGTTTAATTTTTAATAAATAAAAATTTATATAAAAACTGAATAATATTATATGTGTGTGTATATATATATATATATATATATATATATATATATATATATATTATAATAAATATAATAAATAAGTATTATATAAAAATATAATATATATAGATATGTATATATATAATAATAATAATAATAATAATAATAATAATAATAATATATTATAGTATTTTATATATTATAAATTATTATAATAAATAATATATAAAATTTTAATAATTTTATTAACAATATTATTAAAAAAATTTTAATATATAATTTTAATATATAATTATAATAATTAATATTATAATAATTATTATATAATTAAATATTATAATATTATATATATATAAATTATACAAAGACTTTATATAAATTATAATAAATAATATTTGATTTAATTTGATAACAAATGATATAAAAATTTCTAAGAAAACAAAATCACACAAAATTTATTATTATATTTCACGCGCATATTACATCACATAATCACATAATTATACTGTATGTTTTATTATAATTTATCTTGTATTGGGATCTCTAGCACTTGAATACGCTATCTGGTGGCTAAATTCAAAATTAGAGTAGATAGGTCTAATTGCTACGCTCCTACACCTCTGCCAGAGATCCCAATACAAATTTTCATTATACACAGCATAAATAATATTTATTCACAAAAATCGCTGAGCTAATTTAATTTACTAATTATTTATTAACGTTATAAATTTTATTAGAATATTTTTGAATGTAAATTTTGATTTTGAAAAATTAAAATAATGTTCATTCATTAAAATCACGCAGCTAATATTTTATTTTGTTTACGTAATTTTTGTATTCACCTTAAAAAAAAAAAAAAAAGAAAAAAAAAGAGAGGACAAGATCCTCAAATTACTATTTCGTTGCTGAGACTAAAGAAGAAAAAGAAAGAAAAGGAAAAAAAATGTTTTATTTTGTCATTAAGTGTTACAAAAATTCGGTCTACGTCGTCGACGAAACGAAAAGGAGTAATTTACGTTTTTACATTTCATGTACTTACAGCAACGTCGAAAACGAAACCGCTGCTGTCTGTACATTAAATCGCGCGACGCGTTTAAAAGCAACCAAGCAAACTAGTGAGTAAAGAATATACATACATACACGTCATACATATATAAATATATTATATATATGTATAAATACATATGTTGCTTGGTCGTATGTTTTATTCGCGGTACGCTTTTAAACGCGCAATCGTTCGTACGTTGACACTGAATATGCAGTGTGCAGGTTTAAATATGAGCAAGTAAGCAACCAACCAACCAACCAACCAACCAAGTAAATTTGTGAATTTCAACTAAAACAATTTTTTACCGATGATCTATCTACCCCTAGGTAAATGAGATGAAACGAAGATAGATTGCGAAATTTCTGTCTTATACTTGGGAAACAGTATATTTAACCTAATTTCATCCAAATAATTACTCATGCTCAATATTAAATAATGTTATTATTATAATTTGATTAACCAATAAATAATTTTG
The DNA here is from genome assembly GCF_001465965.1 of Polistes dominula. The sequence goes on along the minus strand of NW_015149020.1, from coordinate 1,126,728 downwards.
AAATTTTTATCACTTCTATGAAAAATATTAGCGTTATTTATTTAATTATAAAATTAATGAATTTGATAATATTATATATTATTAAATATATTATAATATTATATATAATTTATTATATAATAAATATATAAATATATAATATTATATATATTTTATATATAATTTATATATGTTGCCGCTCGAGCAACATTGGTTTGCATCAATTATTTTATTTATTTTAATAAATGCAATTTCTTTTTATTATTTTTTCTTTTAAAGAGAGTCAACTAAAAGTTTGCAAATCTCTTAGACGCGTTTCTGTATAAAATATTGCAAATTCTAATATTAATTTTATTAGTCAATTTAATATTTAATTACGACAAAATATTGAATAATAATGATAATAATAATAATTACGAGCTAAAGACTCTAGCACAGAGCCACAAAGCCGTTCAATAATAATAATTACTATTATCGTTAATATAGTGAAAATTTTAACATGAATCTCTTTCTACAAATATCCACAGTGCATTTTCGAAATATGAACAATTCGATATAAACAATGGCAACTGATTTTGTATTCCATTGGAAGGATAGCAACAATAATAACATGAATCGTATTTGCTCATTCTGTAGTACATTTCCAAAGCATTAATTGAACATTTAACATGGTAAAAAGTATGACAGTTCAATTTGCATTCCCTCTAGACTCAAATTTAAAGAGACACATGTTATTACATTGTGCAATGATTTGATTTAATGCAATAAGGTGTAAATAGATGCGTTAGATGGTAATTAGAGACGTTAGACGATGACTTAATCAGGTTTAGAGTGGTATCGTTAATATGATACACGTATGTTCTTAATTATTTGATTTCGACAGATAAGATTTAATCTAAAAGAATCAGTCGAAAGAGACTCGTTTGAAATTAGGAAATAAAAAAAGGATAAAAAATTGATCGGTTTCGTGACCTCGATATCAAGATTCACGTTCTCGGTGCGCTGAACGATAGTGCACAACTTCCGGCCGGAAGTTAATAAGACGTTGGCGGTACCAGTACACGATTCAAACTTGCATGCAAAGCATATCGATCGTGTCTGACAATTCGCCATATTCACTTGCCCCGATTTTTCTATTATTATTTTCTTCCTCTCTTTTTTTATATTTTTTTTTTTTTTTCCGTTATTATTGACCCAAACATAATTTTACTAGACTTACTGTGGTGGATAGTTCATCGCCATTTTTGAAAAGGATGATCGATCCAACTTTTAATTTTGTCCGGCTTACTTTTATTCTTTCATTATCCTTTACGAGAGAGAGAGAGAAAAAAAATGGTAGCGAATTCTTCGTCATTTTTAAAACGATTGATTCAACTTTAATCTTGTTCGACTTACTTTTATATTTCCGTTATCTTTTAAAGAGAGGAAAAATATGACGATAGGTTAGTTATCATTTAAATAACATGTTATTATTCTGCATCATATTCGCCATTTTTCTTTTACTTATTCCAATGACGAAATTATAATGATAATTTGTTTGGAAAACTATAAACAAGGACGTAGCCTATCCTGTAACAAAGGACGCCTATTGTTCTTGTTCTCTCTGGTTGAAATGTATACCACCGTTAAGGAGAAGAAGATATATTTCCGTATTATACACAATGTAAACTCGTGTCAGTCGCGTGTCGCATACTTTCCTGAGAACACAACGATCGTCGTATACGTCATCGCTTTAAAGAGGAAGGAAAGAGAGAAAGAGAACAAACGTACCATCTAGAAATATATAGTTTGCTTCTCCTAGTTCAACGGGTCAATGGAGCGCACAGATATATCCTCGTCTAATGTGAACTCTAAAAGAGACGAGACACGTTTCTGTCGTCATCCAAATCGTCCTTGGCACATTTCTTATTGGTCTCGAATTTCTCGAAGATCTCGAATAAATAAGGTGTTGTATTAAGAATTCTATACAGATAATTATTAATGCCTTCTTATCGATAGGATCATAACGTTAATTATTTACTGCTGGAACGTGTAGGAACAAAACATTATATGTGACAATAAACAATGATCAATTTGGCAATAAATAATTTTATTTATAACTATGATGTTAAAAGAGAATAAATAAACAAATAAGGAACATTAATTATCAACATATCTAATTAAAAGCAAAATACAAAATTTGAAATAATAGGACAAAAACATCCATCCATCCATCATCTCTTTTGTTTGCTTTCTGTTAACAGATACAGGCGAAGCGCGAGCTGTTCTTCAAAGGCGACAGCACGGGCATTATCTCTTCGCCTTCAGTGCCAACAGTTCCACCACCTCAACCACCAGGACAGGGAGCATCGTCGTTAACAACAACTAGTAGTAATACAACGACTAGTATCAGTACGACGACAAGTAACAACAGTGGCACCACGACGCTCGTTAATTCGACTAGTACAAACGTCAACAGTAGCAATAACAATAACAACAACAACAGTACATCGATCCAATCGACATCTTCCATATCCTCCTCCTCGTCTTTGAGCACGACGGCTAACATTTACACTGGTGTCAGCGCGAGTCATGCGAGTCATGGGACGAGCAGCTCTGTACCACCAACGGCGAAGATGCGTTTGCCTCTCTCTTCCTCCTCTTCATCGACGACCTCATCCAACAATCCCAACCATACCTCGGCCTCGTCTCTGATCCTCAATCAAAACGATTCATCAGAAGATAGTAACAAAAGGGATTCGTCGAGGAGCAACGAGTCTAAGGATTCATCATTGAACTCTATACTTCACCGGCCACTTCAACCGTTAACAAAATCGAAGGAACTCGATGGTTACGTTGGCTTCGCCAATTTACCTAACCAGGTGTATAGAAAGGCCGTTAAGAAAGGATTCGACTTTACCATCATGGTCGTTGGTTCGTATTGTCTCGATTGTTTTATTTCTTTATTTTTATTTATTTTTTTCTAAAGTAGGATTCTACCTTATTCACTCAAATGTGACGCTGTCGGTAAAAAATAAGAATATTCTCTACTTTACCGACACGCTCACCGATTCATCTACTTTTCTCAATGTTTTTTCTTCGACTTGATTATTAAAATTGATTTTTTCATACTTTCAAATATGTACTTACACGTATATAACAACGGAACAATGAGCGAAGTGTCAGACCTTGAAAGCAGGATCGTTCTTAGCTCAATTAACACATCCATTTGCCGTCACCTTTTGCCAAAAAGACAACGAACATCTGCTCTCGAGGGTCAAAAAGATCGAAAGACAAAAGGAAGCCCGTTTCTCTGTCCCCTCTCTTTCTTTCTGGCTTCTTCTTTTCGTTTTTTTTTCTTTTCTTTTCTTTTACGCTGCACTGCTGTTTCAATTCCGCCGTCAGGAATATATATCGGCTTTTATAAAATTTTCTCATCTGCTCGACACGTGCGGCGCCGGTTTGCATACATCCATATACACTGCACCATACGCAGCTGGATTAGGCTTGCCACTGTGTGTTGTGTTGGTCCTCAGTGATTCTCAAATTTATCATCCTCAATATTAGAGTCTCTGTTGAAAATGATTTTAAAATAAATGGAATTCTTAATTTCTTCTTTGACCAAGAAAATCCTTCAGTAAACTCCTTTTTATGATTCGTTCTCAACTTTCTTAGTTTTGGGGATATTTTTCTTTATAGTTTGTTTTAGGGTATGTACGTATCATTATATTCAACTGGACAAACAAAGCATTCTTGCAATATATATGATATATGTACAAGAAAGTTCCCCCGTTCAAAATGAAAGCGAGAAATTTGAGAATATGGGCGGAGTACTCTGCTATTAATAGGATCAGTATAAACGGAGTCATTCTTCGTAAATAAAGCAATTCAAGTACGTACCCTTGAGAATGACCACTGGTACTGGTTCAAGGTTTGCAAATGCAACGATATTTTAATCACAGCGATACCAATTCCTTCGAATTTAAGTAGACATTTGTACCACGATCTTTTTATACCTTTTTATGAAATCGAATGTGCATAAAAATAGACGTGAAAATAATGTTTAATAAAAATGATGAATACTTTTTTCTAATTAATTTGATTCCAGTAGTTTTAAATATTTGTTTTTTCTTTTCTTAGGTCGATCCGGGTTAGGAAAGTCAACTTTTATAAACTCCATGTTTTTGGCTGATATATACAGCGCGGAATATCCAGGTCCCAGTTTGAGGGTAAAGAAAACAGTAGCTGTCGAGACAACCAAGGTGTTGTTGAAAGAAAATGGGGTAAATCTTACACTGACAGTGGTCGATACGCCTGGATTTGGCGATGCGATCGACAATAGTAATTGGTAATTCATGCTTGATTTATTTTTATTCTTCACCTATTGCATATTCCAAAAAAAAAAAAATTAATGCCACATCTCTAAGTTCTTTTAACAAACGAGACTCCATTTTGAAAATTTCTCAATATACACACAGAATATTTCAAAGTGTAATAATTAACATGTATTTGCATTTGAAATAAATCGAAGTAAATTATCGAGGAAGAAATAATTATTTTAAAAATGTGGATGGATAAATAAAAATTCATATTTTAAACCAAGAATTCTCATATGATCATAACTTTGATGATTCCATATGGGATCGCATAAATTTGAGCAAAACTTGACTTGACTTTGATCCTTAGTCGCCTAAGGACCAAAAATGAATTCAATACTAGTTGGGAAACACTACATGTATAGTATGTCTGCTAGTTTATGATAAAGTAGAGTACAAAGTTTATACTCAGGATCATAAACATATTTGCTCGGGTTAAGGGGGGTTGCTAAGCGGAAAAGTTTGAGGAACTCTGTGTTCAAAGTATTACAACTTTGTATGATATAATTTTTCATGCCATATATAATTTATTAATTATTCAAAATGTACATGTGTTGGATGTCTCACTTTGTATGCATGTATAAATATATTTGTATGTTCATTTAAATAATACAAATTATTTATGAATATATATCATATGTTTCAGTTGGGTTCCAGTTATAGAATACATTGAGTCAAAATATGAGGAGTTCTTGAATGCAGAGTCTCGTGTAACGAGACGGCAAATACCCGACAGTCGAGTACACTGTTGTCTTTATTTCATTGCGCCCTCGGGTCACGACCTGACGCCGCTCGATGTAGAGTTCATGCAACGCCTTCACGACAAAGTCAATATAATACCTGTAATCGCTAAAGCAGACACGATGACTCCTGACGAGCGTGCTTATTTTAAAAAGAAAGTTAGTTCATTACATATTTTTTTTCATAAAAAAAAATATATATATATATATTTCACATACAAATATCTATAAAAACAAATTTTCTTTAATCAAATATAATGCACATAGTCATATATACTTTATAGTACATTACACATACGAGCGCGTAATTAGAATTTTGTATAAATTCTAATTTCCTAAATATTAAACATAAATAAAGAATAATTTGATATAATTTAAATTTTTATCACACATATTGATTTTTTATTATAAAATATGGTTCACATGTACAGAAAAATTAACAATAATCATTTTCTTTTCTAGATATTAAATGAAATCGCACAACACAAAATCAAAATTTATGAATTCCCAGAAGAAGAATACGAAGAGGATAGCAAATACGATAAAGTTTTAAGGGATAGAGTTCCCTTTGCGGTTGTCGGTGCGAATACTGTAGTAGAACACGATGGGAAAAAAGTACGTGGAAGAAATTATCCATGGGGTATTGCCGAAGGTATATGAAAAAATTCATTATTTATATTTTGTATCATTGTTACATCAAATTATCTATTTAAAAAATCATCATCTTTGGTCATTACTTTTTTCAGTTGAGAATTTAGAGCATTGCGACTTCATAGCTTTGCGAGATATGATCATTCGTACGCACCTACAAGATTTACAAGACGTTACGAATAATATTCATTACGAGAACTTCCGATGTCGGACTTTAGCTGGTCTCGGTGTAGATGGCAAACCGACTAAAATATCAAATAAGTACGTTCAATATATACTTTACGAATTTTTTTCTTTTCCTTTCATTTCGTCATGTATGTTTGTCGTTTTTTTCCCCAAGGAAACTTTGATTTCTTTTTTTTTTGACGTATATTTAAGAAGGATAAGGAACAACATGGTAATTAAATGAATGTACGAGATGAATTTACAAGATACAGGCATTTTAATCCAAAAGCTCTCCTTGCAAAAATCACTGTCAGTTGTACACAATGATCAAAATGTCAAAGAAACTGTCAAAGATTTTGACATGAAATCTATAATAACGCGAATTGCACTGCTTTGTTGAACTCAAACGTTTTAAAAAACATGTTAAGAATCTCGTTAGAATTTGGATAGAACGATATAGATTAATAATTTATCTACTAAATGTTAATCAGGAACGAATACAATTTTCTTTACTTTATGTTCGATCATTTTAATTTCTTTTAAGGATTATACTTGTTTTCTTCTTTTTCCCAACACAACGAAGGAAAAAGCTTGTGCATGCAAACTACTGGAAAGCAAGATATACAAATATTACCGTAGTCTAAATTCTTTACTTTTACTAATACTTTTGACAATAACAAAAAAATTATAAATTCCATCGTAGACAAAATGTAGCAAAAAAAAAAAAAATATCTGTGATAAAGACAAACTTCTTAAAAACATTATTCCTAAATAAATTTTAATATTGATTTCTTATTGGTTAGTTTGTGCCCACCAGGAGTGATGAACAGTTTCATGACAGTGTGGTAAGTCCTTTAATAAGGCTGAGGTCATGTACTATGGTTTTGTGTGCACAAGCCTTGTCGAATTTCTATTTGCTAGTTCTTAGTTTCAAAAATCATGTTATGCTAAATAAAAAGAAAAAAAAAATAAATAAAAAAAAAAAGGAGGGTTCATTGCGTGAGGAATCGAAGGAGCTCAATTTTATTAGTATAATTAAATTTATCTGTTATAAAATAAAAATTCTAATAAACATAATGGTCATAATACAAAGTCGATGTAACAATAATAACACAACATAATATCATCGTATCTTTCATTATTTGGTAGTGAGCCCTCTAAAACAAATTAGTTATTGCAAGTAACGCATTTTATAAATAATTGTGAAGTTTAGTAAACTCTTAGGGAGTGTAGATAAGGAACCAGGAAAATATTTGATATAAGAATTAAAAAAAAACAAAACTTTTTTTTTTTATTATTATTTCATTAGTTCATATGAAACCTTGCATCGATGTATATATACATATATACGTAAATCTCTATAATAACAGATTGCTTGCTGCTTTTTATTTGATCTTTTAGTGGCTATTTATTTATTTAGTTTTCATCATTGAAATGGCACAGCACTATTATCCCCCTTGTAATGTCTCGTTGTAAATCTATAAACTATTTTTCGAATAAATATTAGGAATATGTATATATATACAGGATGTCTGAAGTTTATCTAGCCTAACTGTGTCAGATTATTTTATTATATTACTTTATTTCTTATTTTCATGTACAAAATACGTAGACACTGTTTGACTGGAAAAATTTCAGACACCCCATATATTTATATGTATATATACATATATTACCATGATATTAAAAAATATTTACGGTAGTCTATTTATATTACCTATAAAAATATTATTCTCGTACATATATATATGCCTGTAACTAACAATGTATATTAGTACGATTTTTTATGTACAGATAAAAAAAAAACAACTATATTTTCTCGTAGATATGTAATTATAATTTATATTCTTTCATAAATTATGTTCAATGTGGTGTTTAATTGTTTAATTTATTTTTTTCTTTTGTTTTTTTTTCTTTTATTATAGGAATCCTTTGGCTCAATTGGAGGAAGAGAAAAGAGAACACGATAATAAAATGAAAAAGATGGAAATTGAAATGGAACAAGTGTTCGAAATGAAAGTTCGCGAAAAGAAACAAAAACTTAAAGATTCGGAAGCCGATGTAAGTACAACCATTACTTTAATTTTTTCTTTTCTTTAACACTAGATATACCAGACCATCATCATTTTGACTGGTCAGGCCATTTTAATTCAAAATTTCTACTTCATGTAACATTTGATTTCTGTAAATAATTAGGCGTTTTGTTATTTAAAAATATCTATAAATCTATTTATCTATTAAAATTATTATTGTTAAACAATTTTGTATTTTTTGAGAGTAAATAAAGACTGGAAGTCTCCAAAATCATTTTTTTTTTTTGTATACATACACCCAGTAGGTATACTGAAAATGGTGGTATATTTAGTGTTAATTTCGTTTTATTTAAAATTGCATTACTTATACTATACATACATATTGATTACAGTTACAGAGACGGCATGAACAAATGCGACGTTCTTTAGAGCAACAAATTCGCGAATTAGAAGAGAAAAGACGCGCATTCGAAACAGAAAAACTAGCATGGGAACAACAGACCGGTCACAGTATTGAAGAATTGCGTAGGCGCAGTTTAGAAGCCAACTCAAAAGAGTAAGTGTGAATTTATTTATTTATATTATATTATATTTAGATAACGCTTTTTGACCATTTCATTATATTTTATTATCGACGTTTTATTTTTATATATTTTTATTTAATACACAAAGTTGCCGCTTTGATATACTACACTATCCTATTCGTAATTTATCGTATCATGTATTTAAGGACAATCTGCCATTCATGTTAAAAAATAGAACATTATTTTATTTATTTATTATTCATTTGTGCAATGAGAGATGGGAAATATTTAGGGTGAAAGAAATATAAATGGTCTTCTAAATTTGTTAATAAACGAATTTAGGAGATTAAAAAAAAACTTTAAATCTGTTTTTAGTTAATATGTGCAAAGTTTTATTAATAAATGTAGTTCATTTCTAATAAGTTTATAATATTATGATAATTTATCAACGGTAACAAATTGCCAATGATATTTAGAATATAATTTTACTATATATATATACATATATATATATATACGTGAATTATATTCTTATTAAAAATAATTACTTCAGATATTATACGTCATTTTTCATGTAACGATAAAAAAAACTTCATTTAAAAAAATGACTACTTTCATTAATGGAGTACGAATATAATGAAGTGTTGATCTCAATGCTACTGCTATGGAATTTTGTTGTTGTTTTGTTTATAATTTGAAATAATATTTATTTTTTATAGCATATATAATATATTTTGATCGTTTTTTACGCGATGATCTGTAATGTCACATTTATTTATTTATTTTATTTTTTGGGATGGGGAAAAACAAAAAGAAAGATTTTAAAGATTATGAAAGAGAATATAACACTTTCGTTTATAAATGATTTGTTTATATAGTGCTTTTTATAAATGTAATTGTTTAGTGCTTCGTGTATATCAGCTACCAAATCAAAAGCTTTGTCCGCTTGTTAAATATATTAAGTAGATAACATATCGCAATTGATTGTGCAAGTTTTAACCCTTCAACTTATTTTTATTTCGCATTCATCTACTGTCATCATTAAAAAAAAAAAAAAGCATTAAAAAAATAAGTACGGCACATATTTGTCATCTAAAAATTAATATACATATATGTTGTTTTTATTTATTTATTATAAATATATAATAATATTCTATTTACTTTTTTTATGTATAAAAAAAAAGGATTTTTACTTTTTCTAATAACATTAGAATATAATCATAAAATGAAAAAAAAATAATAATAATTAACGTATGTATTTATAAATAGTTTCACAGTATGTTCATGTATATCTTATTCTTAATTTTTTTTTTTCTTTATAATGCATGCAGCAGATTTTTCCGATTTTATAAAAGGCAAGTAATGTGATGGAGAGGAGTATACATATTAAGTGTGATTTAATAATATTTACACTACTTTATTTTAATATATTAAATATATAATATATATATATTTTTAAACAATTAGAATAATTGAAAAAAATCATGAACCGTATGTAATATCACATTTTCCAAAGAATTAATTATAAACAAAGATGTCATTGATTACGATAATACAATTATTAACAATTAAATAATAACATTTTTTGCCTTTACAGAATATCCATTAATTAGTTAGTATTCATAGCGTAGCATTAATGTCAACATATCATTTATAAATAATAATAGTACTTTTATACAAGAAGTCTACTGCTTACGCGATATTATAGCAATTTTTATGTTTTTATTTTTTTTATTTCTATGATTCTTTTTTTTTTCTTTTCTTTTCTTTTCTCATCAAATTATTCTTTTATATAATGTATGTTAACCCTTTGACTGCTAAAGGCGTATATATACGCTTTCATAAATCCATCAATATACACGAAAGGCGTAAATATACATAGGCCTCCTGTATTTTTTTACAATAACACCTTTATTGCTGTATTACCGATTAATTGAACGTGGAATTTATTGTGATATGTAACATAGCAACTAAATATTGGCAATTATTTCAATGTCGTTTAATTAATTGTATTTATATTTGAAATATCGTTTATTTTAATTTGATTATCTTTATTCGTTCATTATCGTTTTATTATTTTTATAATAAGGTTAAAATTATTCAAATATCCTGTTAAAGTTATTATATTCTGTGTTACATTATAAATTTTGTATTTTGTATTTTTTCTTTTTTTTTTATATTTAAATTACCGATTATTATTGAAGGAATGCACAAAATAAATCAAGTAAATTTAAAATAGCTTAAAAAATTACTTTTAAAAAATTAAACAAAAATTCATATTTTTATTTTATTTGCTATTATTATCTGTTTTGGTCAGTAGTCAATGGAAAAACAATCGCAGCAGTGACTGACATGCGAAAATCGCGTCGTTTATATTAATGGATTGATTCGAGAGAGCGCCGCAGTCAAAGGGTTAATAAGTATTTTTTTTTTTTTTTTTACAAAAAAAAAGCAGATTTATATTCAACATATTTATATATATATCTTAAATAATTCGCATATTATATATGCAACGAACAGTAACTTAAGTTATATATATACACAAATACATTCCTTATAATAATAAAAAAAAAAAGCTTCCCAGATGAATGTTATGTCATGCTTGCGCTTGTCTGTTTGTTGTGTGTATACGATATCGGGGTGTCCTTAATTTAGGACGGGATCGGTGTCGTCCGAGGGATCCGGAGGTGGAGGGGGTACGTTGAAGGGTTCCCGAGGGATAGGAAGTCTTCTTCGCCGTCATACCAGTTTCAAATCACCTCAAGAGAGCCACACACAGATACAGCTTGTCATACAGCATCCTGATTAAACAAACAAATAATACAAGCAAAAAAAACAAAACAAAATATATCAATCAGTCAGATATCATCCCTGATCAAAATGCGGACAAACTATGCTAAATCAAACTAAAACGAAATATCTTTTATGTCATTCACTTTAAATTACATACCTGACACATATCATTTTTACACATTTTATGTGACTATGGATATATGTGTATATATATATATATATATATATATACATATATATGTGTGTGTGTGTTTTTCCGCGCGCACGTGTATATGTTACATATATTTGATTGACAAGTTTATATCAAACGCTATTTGAAATTCAAATGTATGTGCCAGGTTATATCTTATATCATTTTTATTTCTTTTCGCACTATTTCATACATATGTAAACATACAATTAAATATCATCACAATATATATATTATTCTTATTTTCTTTCGTTTGAAGTCAAATTTAGAATGTTCTCAAGGCGAGCATTGTTATACAAAAAATTTTTGATTAAATGTTTCTCAATTAACAAGAAATAGACTGATAAAAAATAATTGAGCATTATTATTTATTGCTCATATCACTTTTTAGTTTTAATTACAAGAAAGAAAGGCATAAAAGAGCCGTATAATTTTATCTTATTGCGTTAAATGTTACACGGTTGCTATATTATCCTATATATATACTTATACAAAATATTATTCCTTCTCATAAAAAAAAAAAAAGGAAAGAAGAAAAGAAAAGAAAAAAATAATAATATTAATTAACTTCGTGTTCGAAAAAAGAAAAAGAAAAAAAAATTATAATAAAAAGAAAATTTCATTTCACATCTCACCTTATACATTAAATAAAATTATAATATCGAACTTTATATATATATATATAAGAATATAACTGTGTATTTTTGGCACAATATTTGATACACAAGAAATGTATGATGAGAGAGAGAGAGAGAGCTTTGTACTTCGACTATTAATATTTATTTTCTGCTTAAAAAAAAAAAGTACACATTTTCGTTTTTATTCGTACAATTATTTATTTGTATCTATTCAAAAGATTTTAATTAGATAACAGAAAAAAAAGTTGTAAACTCTGAACAAGCTGTCCATTTGTGTATCAAAGTATCATTTTTATTGGATTATAATTAGAAAAATTTCTTTTTAAATGCTTATATCATAAAAAGCAATTTTTTGTATTGTCTAAAAGGTCAGCTTGGCAGAGGTGAACGCGTGCTACAAATGATTAATCAAAAAAAAAAAGAAAAAGAAGAAGAAAAAAAACAAAACAAATACATTGTTAATTTCATCATTCAAATTTTATTCGCAAAAATAAAAGTAATGCTTTCTTATAAAATATTTACTAACAATTATCACCCTCATTTTTTAGCTATTATTTTCTTTCTATTTGTGTGTGTGTGTGTGTGTTAGCAACACAAAAATGCTATAGCAATATTTCTTCTAATACGCATTATAATTATTGTGTTCTCAGATCAATAATGTTTGTTTCAAAATAAACCCCGGCTTATATAATTTTTGTTTAATATTAAAAAAAAAAAAACAGTCTTTGTCTCATTATTTCATTTTTTTTATGCATATGCATATATGAGTATATGTATGCATGTGTGTGTGTGTATGCGTGTGTGTATACGTATATTACTCGTATAAATATATGCAGGATGTCTGAAGTTTATCCGGCCATATTAGTGTTATGCACTAAAATAAGAAAAAAATATTATGTAAACATAAATCATTTAAAAACTTTATTTCGTTTAACCAGAAAAATCTCAGATATACTGTATATTATATAAACTTTGACTTATATTAGACCTTACAAATTTAATTTCAATATATAAAAATACACATACATATATACATACATTAAATATACAACATCAACCTATTTCTATGAATTATATACACTTATAATATTGTATTATTCGTACGCATTGATAAAAAATACATGGAATATTACATAGAATTAACTAAACTGATATTTTGTATACTAAATTAATTATTAACATTATAATATAATGCATATATATATATATATATATTACATAACATAACATACCAATTAATCGATGTGGCTTTCAGAAAATGGCCCCATAAATTTGGCGAAGCATGATCTCAGCATGTTTAGATTTTGCAAATGATTGTATTAATATGATACTTATTGCTTGTTTCAAATTTCATCTACGACGGACATTGTCTGAAGAAAAAATGTACACGGTAAAACATTCTGTAAATCAGTTAAAAGAAATTAGAAAAATCAATTAGTATTTTGTAACGAAATATTAAATAATGTAACATACATACATACATATAAATATTTTCGACGATCATATAGCAAAATCTCAAAATCTGGATCATATTCGAAACAACGTTGGTCAAAGTTATAAGAAAAAAAAAGAAAAAAAAAACAAATCATATAATTCGCAGATTAACATTTTCCTTAATGTATACATTTTTCTTTCAGGGCTGTGGATGGGAAGGACAAGAAAAACAAGAAGAAGGGCCTGTTCTAATAACATGAAAATAAACAAAACAAAAAAAAACAAAAAGAAAAGAGAACGCGAAAAAAAAATAAAGCGGAAAAAGAAAAAGGCACAGCGAGAGGTGCTGCTTCTTTCCAAATCGTACAATGGTGTTCCTGTTTATACAGTAGCGATGAGATAACATTTTTCATCCAAGCCAATGAATTTATTTTATTACAGAAAATAAACGAGGGATATTCACGATAAACTCAATCGAAACACATCACATATTTACACACACGTGCATACAAACACGCGTCATTTAATCATTGATACCCTCGTGATGAAACTTTATAATAATAACGCTAATTATATACGTGGACATTTATTAATTGCTTACACGACAAAGTATTGTAAAAGAATGATATATACTATATATCCATAAATATGGTTCAAATTAAGGTCAAATCACATAGATCTTATCTAGGAGATAGAGTTCTTTCTTTCCCAAGAGAAAGAAAAGACTTATACTCGTCGACATTTTTCATACCGAATTCCAAAGATTTCGATATTTCTTTATATTTTCTTTGTCTTTACTTTACTTTTTTTTTTCTTATTTTTTTTTATATATAATTTTTTTTTTTTTACCTGCAGAAACAAACCTTTGTTTACTTTGAGAATTAGAAAAAAGTATAAAGTATATACATGCTTCAAATTTTGATTTAAATGTAACTTTTATTTCACAGACTGATGTGTATTGTATTAGAGAGAATTAGGAGAAGCATTCAATATTGGTGCAGTGATTTAACGAAGGATCATTATTATTTTTTTCTTCTTTTTTTATTTTAATCTTAATATTTTGTTTCTTCGACCGTAAAGATTTTTTTTTTTTTATAAGAAGAAAAATGAAATTGTATAAAACTGTATACATATATGCAAGAATAATCTTCCCCCAACCCCAACTCCGTATTATTATTATTATAATTATTATTATTATTATTATTATTATTATTATTATTATTATTACTATTATTATTACTACTATTATTATTGTTATTATATATAAATATAAAGTAATTCACACACATGATATCAAAAGGGGGAAGGAAGAAAACTAATAAATAATAACAATGACAAGAAAAATAAACATTACAATTGCTTAAATCTTATAAAACTTAATCATACCGTGTTATGGTGCTACAATCTCAAATCGAGCCTCAATTAATTGCATTGTATGTATTTACAATATCACGCAAAAAAATTAGATTCAATACGCTTATTATGCATATTTTGAGGTTAAATAAAAATGTTATTCTTTATATATGTATTATATTATTATGTATCATATTTTTTTCTTTCTATCATTTCAGCATTTAATTTTGAAGTGCGAATGAAGTCATTATTTTGTTACAACATTTGATCTTTTCTTTTTATTATTATTATTATTATTATTAATAATCTTGATCATAAATTATATAAATGTATTTATTTAAGAAAGTACTCTTAATAAAATATATTTATATAATAGTAATAATAATAATAATAATAATAATAATAATGGCTATCATAATAAATATCGAGCTATTTACATCGTTTATTATTAAACATATTACAATATGTGTTTATTTTTCACTGTTATAATATTTTATTATTATTATTATTATATTGATCGTAAATATATTTATATTTATTAGTTTTTGTTGCTTATTAATTTTAAATTGCAATATCTTAAAAGAAATGATGTAAGAAAACAAGAAGAAAAAAGGCCATTTTATTTAACCTCAAATACAAAATGAAATATATCTGTTTATAAAAAAGAGAAAGAAACAAATCGCTAATGTGTTTTTTGTGCTTGAAGATTATAGCAAAAAAGCATAATAAAAAAAAGATAATGAAGCTCGAATGAGAAGAGAAAAGACCACTTTACTGTGAAATACTACTAATAAACTCTACAATATCGCACAATGTCCGATCCACGAAAGTAAGAACTTTTTAAAATTAAGAGCAGCATACAATTACAATTACAAGACAAACAAAAGAAAAAGTGACATTAGACAAGACAAGATTTTTATTATATACATTATATATGTTACAGTCAATGTATTATTGCGGGCATTGTATAGATTGTCCGGTCAATCTATAGAATATCCAGAAGGACTTGGTCAATCTATAAAGTGAGGTTCTTCAGTTGGTTGTCATTAAAGCACAGGGGGAGGGGAAAGTAATTTTAGGAAGAAGAACAGTAAAACTTTTAACACAAACTGAGCACCACGCTGATCTTTATAGTAATAGAATAACAATATATCTTTAATTAATAATAATTGAATTCGTTTCTTTTTCTATGTTACCTCTTTCTACCCTTACAACGTGAAAATTCGGAAGATAAAGTTCTTATAGTCAAGCAGTGGAGAAAGCGCCTATATGGAAAGTGAAGATCATTCAATGACCATATGAACATACACTTGTTACTTGTTTCACCTACAATATCTTGACATTCCCCTCCACCCCGTGGTCTAAACATCCCACTAAAAAGCATATTTCATAAATTTATCAAAACCCTTTACGCATTCTTTACATTGACCGGATGCTTTATGAAATACATGCTCAAAATACATTGCTCAATCTTAGTAAGCGGAATATATGCATTGACCGTAACATATACAGGGTGAGTCACCAGCTCTTGCCACCTAAATAACTCCAAAAGTATGATAATAACAGAAAAGTTGATAAGCAAAAAGTTGCATAAGAAATTCAAGATTACAATATGACATTAGTATTTATTTGCTAGGTTAAGTTATTTTTGAGATTTATTGGTCAACTTTGTTGTTTTAAATACAATGCTATATTTTAATATTTATTTTCTGATTACGGCTGTTGAAACAAATCCCATGAAAATGTAATATAAAATTTATTTTATTTTAAATACAGATAGTCCTCCTAAAACGCAGCATCTTATAACACGATTCATAAATTGCGGAAACCCCCTACAACACGGCATCCTATAACACGGTTTCCTTTCAAAAAAACCTTTGTACAACACTGTACTTTTGCAGCCGCGGCGAGGCTTACCGTCTTAAAGATACAGTGTTGCAGAAAGTATTTCCTTTCATCTCCATGGCCTGAAAACAAAAGTTTTTGGCTCATGGCTCTGGGTCTCATACAACACGCCATTTTCTCGGAACCTATCTACCGTGTTATAGGAGGGTTACCTGTAAAAACCTGATAATGACAGAATAAACACTATTCGGACGATATCTGTTCCTTTCTTTGTCGGAAGAACTAAAGTATGACTTGACTTCAAAGATCTTAGTGTTGCACATGATTGGATTTGCCTCGACAGCCGTTATTAGAAAATTAGTATCAAAACATAGTATTCTATTTAAAAAAACAAAGTTAACATTTAAATTTCGGAAGTGACTCAACTTAATAAAAAAAAAAATGACGTCATATAATAGCCCCTATTTTCTTATGTAACTTTTGTTCCAACAAATTTTCAGCTACTATCAAACTTTTGGGGCTATTTAGATAGCAAGAGTTAATTAATCATCCTGTATATATATACAAATATTTGTAATCGTAACCTATCACGCGCGTTTACGTAATAGCTAATTTTTAATTCGCATTTCTTTCGCAATCAAAATAGCGGACCTATGGAAAAAAAAATAAGAGGAAAGAAAAAGAGAGAGAACGTAACACACTTGCTTGACAATTTTAAACCTAAACAAATTATACGCATTTCGAAAGCAACGCAATATATATATATATTATATTTACACGTGCGGTCGTGTATATATATATTTATGTATAATTAAACCAAGTTTTAACGTCAACATAGAAACAAATTAATAAAAATGATAAGTGAAGTTATTAATAGCCATGAATTTATCAAACGCTTATGTGTTTCATATAAAATTCACTTCCTGTATACTTTGATGGAAGATCCATTAAATGTTCAGTAACTTTTTCGTGATGTTTATCAGTCATATTGATCTTTCGAATGATTTACGAAAAAAAAGAAGGAACAGAAAACATAAAATAAAATAAACTAGAGTGTAAAATAAAATAAAAATGGAAGCTTTTTCGAGAATGGGATTACGAGACTAAGTGTAAGTTCAAATTTCGCGCGTTTACTCTTGTACAAAAAAAGAATGAATGAAAGTTTATTTCACGTTCTTTAATTAGATAAATGTATGTATGTATGTATGTATGTATGTACGTGCGTGTGTATTTATTTACATACGTGTTAACAAACAAAAAATCGCTTTTTACTTGAATCGCAGTAACAGCAGTAGCAGCAGCACAGTATCTCGTTAGTTAGAATAGTTAGGCCCTTTTAAATAGTATTACTCGAGTTCATTTACTTCGTATAAGTTCCTCGAGTATTATTATTATTATTACATCGTTTAATTACATTGTTGTTAATCGATCGTCGATTATATTAACACACTATCGTCGGGAATGTTGTGAGTTTGACTCATGCGTGTAACGGGTGAAAATGAGCGAAATATGAAAACAGTGTACTTTTTATAAAACATGTTATATCTTTACATATAATAGTAGGATATCAATGAAATTTGAAAAATAAGTATCAAATAGTATTTCGAAGATGTAGAAAATATAAAATCAATGCTATCAAAATCAATCAACTGAATTTATGCTACTTTGTAAGCACGAAACTTGCAGTGTCAAAATAACACATTTCATAAAATTATTAGTTTTTCTTAAAAATTAATAAATTTAGGACTAAACACTGGTCAGGCTTTACAAAAAAAAAAAACAATCAAAAACATCATTCTTGTTCAAAAATTAGTGACAATGAAAAAAAAAACAAGCATTAATAAGTGTTTTACTGAAAATTAGCTTACGTTCTGTATAAAACGTATTAATACGCAACCCGCCGACCAGCGCCAGTCTGTGGAACGGGTAGAAATACCCGACCCGCCGATAGTGTGTTAAAAAAGAAAAAGGAAACAGACAAACAAAAATTATGAGATAACGCGAGTTAATTTTTCGTGTTATCCCCTCTTTCTTTAAAAACATTTTTCTCATTTTGTTCCTTGATCTAAATCTTCCTTCCATTCATTCGCTACACACAATTTACTATTTTCAATTAATAGTTTCTATTTATATTATAGTGAATTAAGTTTGTATACTTTATTGAGGTATAATTAGCCAAATAATTAGATATTTCTGATCATTGATGACTACATTATTATCATTTAGAACTTGTCTTAATCTATATATTTAACATGCTTAGAAAAAAAATAAAAAAGAGAGAGAGAGAGAGAGAGAGAGTGAAAAAGAGTGAAAGAGAAAAAATAAAGCTAATTAAGTTGAACTTTTGTGCCAAGATGAGAGAAGAAGAGTATAAAAGCATTTTATAAAAACGCCGGCAAGTGGTTTCCCGATTTGTTGTAATATTATTATTAATAATAATATATAATAATAATAATAATAATAATAATGATAGTAATAGCAATATAATAAATAAGTTAACTAAAAATAACGAAAAAGAAAAAAAATAAAATCCTGTATTACTTTCAATCGAAAGAACCACGTGCTACATTCCTATTTTGTACGTGTTTTTTCTAGCTAAATGATCGGTCTCCGAGCGTGTGTGCAGTATTTTAGACATAAAAATTTAATAAATAAATTAATTAAAGAAAGAAAAAAAAGAAACATAGAGTGAAGAAAAAAATGAGAGAGAGAGAGAGAGAGAGAGAGAGAGAGAAGGAGCAAATAAAAAAATGGTCAAAGAAATATTGGAGACAAAATCTTGTCACTGTTAGATTATTTTTAAGTATCATACATACATCACAAACACATAACAGATACACGCACATAAAGAGAAAGAGAAAGAGCGCAGAAATATGAACGTTTATAAATATTTAGATCACGATTAGGCCACTTTAATGTTAGAGTCCTCATTTCTCTTTTTCTTTTTTCTTTTCTTTTCTTTTTCTTTTATTAATAATTAAATACAATAGTTCTTCTGGTAATTATAACAATTATGATGATGATAATGATTATGATGACGTTGATGAGGATGATAATTATTATTATTATTATTATTATTATTATTTCTTTGTTTTTTTTATTTCATAGAATGTTAAGAATATTAAAAAAAAAAGTATGTATAATGTATATGTATGTATGTATGTATGTGTTGATGGAATCCTGATATTATAATAGAATCGGAGAATGTGACAAAAAACATTCGTTGCAATTAATTAATCGAATTTCTATTTTTCCTTTTGCTTTTTAATTCTATTGATTTTTTATTTTTGTTTATTTTATTTTAAATAAAATGTAGCATTTCAATGACGTATTTCCATGGTAAATGATTATGCTGGTGTAAAATTTGTTTTTATTTTATCATTTTTCATAAATCACGTACTTAAACAAGTATTAATATCGATGTGTGAGTAAGTAAGTAAGTAAATAAATAAATAAATAAATAAATAAATGAACGAGTGAATGAAAGAAGAAAAGAGGAAAAGAAGAAAAAAAAATAAAAATAGACGAGATTAATAATTTTGCTAAATGTCGATGTTATAAATCTCGTAATGATTTCATGATGATCATTGAAAGCGAATAAGTGGAAGAATAAAATGAATAATATAATTATCGATAATTGTACGCATTTTATTACGAATGTGCTTACAATTAAATGTTAAAAGCGATTATTCATTGAATTTTATGGTGAAGCGAATATGAACCAACCATTGCTATTTGTGTTGATTTATGCGGTTTATATTTCTTCAAAGAATATCAAATAAAAAATGACGATAATGATGATGATGATTATGATGATGATGATGATGATGATGATGATGATGATGACGATGATGATGATGATCGTGTTTAGTTTTATTTGAAGTTTGTGGAAGAAAATAAAAATGGGTAAGTGTTTTAAATGTATGCGTCAGTCCTTGGAATACATGTATATGTATGAACATATGGATATATGTGTGAAAGTTTTAGATGGATGAATAATAATAATTATTATTATTAATTAATTGATTGATTATCATAATTAAAGAAAGAAAAGAAAAATAACAAGAATAGGTAGAAAAAACAAACAAACAAATTATATTTTGCCGTGCCAGACGAAAACAAAGCTGCCGCCGCTACTTGTAGACATGTTGTAATAATATTAATATTAATATTAATATTAATAATAATAATAATAATAATAATTAAACTATGATTATTATATTATCGTAATAATTTGAAATTTATCTGTATACCCATAGTAAATTATATATAAAATTATACACGCGCATTCTCGTACGTCTTATAATACCCTTGCTATAGTTTTTATGTCAGTGCTTCTCAAATTAAAAATTAACTAATTAAAATAAACTAAAAATAAACTAAGGTAAATAAACTAAGAATATTATTTAAATATTTGTTGATAATAAATTCTAAAACAGAACAATTTTCTTTTATATACGTACGATATAATTTGACCATATATTAAATTTGCATGACTCCATATAGAATTATGGAATCACATTTTGAGAAGCCCTGATGAATTTTACACTTGTCTCTTATTTTTTTTTTTTTTCGTTTAATATAGCTGCAATTACCTATATATATATATATATGCATAGTACACAGCTGCCATTAATAACATATCAATCATGCATTTTTAACGGTATACTGTAAAATAAAATTGACCTAAGTTATCGTATATTTTTTGAAAAAAAAAAAAAAAACATAAATATTTCAATTATGCATGTACTTATTTAAAAAAAAAAGAAAAAATTGATGTAAATATTTTATTAAGTGAAATCTTTTATTTAAAACAATCGGTGAATAACAATAATTATTTTTGTAAGTACAATAACCTGACTATGTGTGATTATAATCATTTGTTGAGATATTTTTTTTTATTTTTACAAATTAAAACACCTCAATTCGGGTCTTCCTTTCATCAATAATGTGTTAAAGTTTCGAAATTTCGAAAACTTTTGATGGTTACATTTCAACAGAAATACATGTCACATTGTGGCATAGATAATAGATCTTATCCTAGTAATACGTTATTGGTAATAATTAAAAAAAAATAACTTTATCTATTTGAAAAAGTAATATTGTTTAATGATATTTTTTAATGAGTTCTATATGAAAAGTAATGAAGTAAAATGTTAAGACCGATTTTTTGAAACAACATGTTTAGTATCGTGTAACCACGATATTTCTATTTTTAAATTACAATCTGTTAATATTCATGTAATATTTAAAAATTTCAGTATATTATTTATACATTGATTATTTCTACGTATTAATTTGTTTTGATAATTATTTTAATTATAAATGATTTATACAAATTTTTGTAAATTATAAACAAAATAATAAAAAGGATGTTAACTTATTTCAATAGATTTTTTTTTATTTTACAAGCAATATATTTATGACAATTAATATAATGAATATATTTTTTATTTATTAATAGAGATTACATAAGAGACGAATTGTTTATTTTGGGACCTAAGGCTGTAAAATAACACGGTTTAATACACTGTATTCAATGAATTCAAATTAATCTAAATTTGGATTAGTCCTGACGACTCATTTGCCATTTTGTCGAAAAACTATTTTTTTACCTTTTTATATAATAGGAAAATTTATTATTATATTTTATATAATAGTATATAAAATATTTATATATATAATATAAATTATATATGTTCTAAACTGTTTTTTTACATAACAAAAAAATTGATTTTTTTTGGCCGGTTTTTTTCAAAAAAATTGTGCGTTTAGGAGTTGAGCAACTTTATTTTGGTAAAATAAAATATTGTATAAGTACTGTTTTTTAAATATTTTATTTAAATTATTTGTATTTTTTTTTTTTTATCGTGAATATGGTTTGCCTTGGACAGTAATCATCCATAAAAACCATGCTTAAATCCGCCTCTGACATTATTGCCCGGATACTTATAAATTGAATAAAATTCATGTATAAATTATTTTCATGATTATATAAACTTTTTTAAATCCGTTTAACACTAGATATACCACCATTTTCAGTACATTTATTTCTACCACACCAGTCAAAATGACTTCCAGTCTATTGAAGCTTCCAGTCTTTATTTACTTTTAAAAAAATAACAAAAAATGTTTAACAATAATAATTTTAATAGATAAATGAATTTATAGACATTTTTAAATAACAAAACGTTTAATTATTTACAAAACTCAAATGTTATATGAAGTAGAAATTTTGAATTAAAATGGCCCGACCAGTCAAAATGACTGATCTGCTGGTATATCTAGTTGTAAAAATAAAATTTTTTTTTCAACGTTTCATTTAAATTAAATACCGATATTTCTTATTTTGATTAAAAAATAATATGTTTGTACTGAAGTAATATATAATATATTACAAAATCTTCCGTCATATTGACTACGTAGTCCATGCTTTTGATAATTCAATCTAATAAATAATTTATAGATTTCAACAATGAAGAATACATGTATAATATAATTTATATTTGAAGGCTACTTTGTTGACTTTACAAAAATAAAAATACATAATTCATATTTTTATTCAAATTTTTTAGAATGCTTGTCATTTTATATTAGAAAAACGAACAAAGGAACAATAGAAGAAAAAGAAAAAGAAAAAGAAAAAAAATACAGTAAAAAGAGAGCACAGAAATATTATGAAAAGAAATTCTTATCAATTGGCATTTATTGACAAGAAATAATACAAAGAAAAAAAAAAGAAAATAACTAGGGTTATAACAAATTCTAATGAAAATCTAATGTATGAATGACATCAACAAAAATAGATATTCTATTATAATTGTAGTGGATAAGAATTCCGATTACGTTTCGAAACAGCTTTCACAATACAATTTTATCTGACATACTTACTTTCAGCTTTTATACAGGATCTTTCTCTTTAATACGATCATCTAAAATATTTCGATTATTTCGTACGATAGACACAAATTTCAAAGGGACAAAATATTCTATACGATCTACATCGATAATAGTGATGAAACGATTTTTTTTTAAGGTTATGTTTTTCAAATTTTCAATGTCATCGTATTTTTTTTTTAATAAGACTGTATATTTTTGCTACAATATTCTTATAGCTTATAAAAAAAAACAAAACAAATGCAACAATGTGAAACATTTTGATCTGCAAAATTATGATGAAATGTTTACCAGAAACTTCGGTACGCGTTCGGAGGACGGTAAATGAAGAAATAAAAGTAAATCAACTTGTAAAACCACTCTACAAGCAAAAAAATATGTTCTCATGTACAAGAAACAACATCTCACAATTTTTTTTTTTTTGGTAAAAGTCACCTGAAGGTCAACACGTTGCAAATTATCGGATTAGTTTCTTTCATAAGAAATAAGAATATTGTAATAATAATATACAATCCCATTTAAAAAACAAAAAAATACGATGACTTTGAAATTTTGATAAATATGACAATTAAAAAAAACATTTTGTCTCATCATTGTATCGACGTCTTCGAATAGAATATTTTTTTCATCGTACGAAATAAATAAGATATTTTAAGTGATTGAATTAGACGAAAGATACTATATATGTGCCCACAATTATGTAAGTGATCTAAGTTAAAAAAATTAAAAAAAAAATGAGTTTACTAGTTATTAAGCACAATATTATTTTAAACTAAATAAATTCAATGTAATTTGAAAACGATATTGTCAAAAATGAATCGCTAGATAATGCTTATTATTTCTATATATTTGTTATAAAACTTGAAATATCTCGAAACAAGAGATACATGACTTAGACCACTTTCATAATTATGGGCATATATATTGATAATCAAAAATCATGAATTTTTTTTTACGATTTTAAGAAAGTCTTATTATAATTCTAATACTTTCTATTTTATTTTCAATGCCATATCTTTTATTCTTATTAATAATCGATATCGTTAGATCAAGTAGAATAAACAAGTTATACATAAATTATTTAAATAGTAAAATTTCTAATCGTTGCCACTTATTACATCAATGTGATTTAAGTCGTTTCAAAGACAAGTTGATGATTGCTCAAGAGAGAATGCATATTTTTTAAATTAGAAATAGCATATAGATATTTCTCGATAGAGATTACATTAAAATCTAATTAAAAATATTAAATATATAATTAAACAATTATAATAATTATAATTAAATATATTAAAATTTATTTAATATAATAAATAAAAATGAAATAAAAATATATATACATATAATTATAATAATATTATAATAAATATTATATATTACAATATATTATATAAATATTACAATATATATTATAATTATTATAATTAAAATTATAAATAATATAATAAAATAATTAAAAAATTATATTTTTTTAAATTATTTTTTAAATATAAATCTCTCTCGAGTTTAAAGTTTAACGAAATTTTAGTAAGATTAAATTGGTATACAATAAAATAATAAAAATAATAATAATAATAATAATAATAATAATAAAAATTACAAATTTTTTTAGTAGCGTTAAATTATTTTAACTGGACATTACTTTTAACTATTAAAAGTTGATTCTTTTCTTTTTTTTTTTGTACTTATATCTAATCTCCATGACTTACAATGTACTTAAACTTTAGACTTCCGAGAGATATGTGTAAAATTTGCAAAAAGAAATTAAATAACAAATTATATTGTTATAACTGATATATAAAAAGTAATGTAAATATAATTCCATATGTGTAAAAACTTTTGTTCGACATTGAATATATTTATACTTGTTTATGCAGAAAAAGTCATAAGTATTAAATAAAAACTTAAATCGCTTATGAAAAGACGTAAAACCGGAATAAGAATGTCATTTTCCGTTAATGGAAAATAATGAAAAAAAAAAAAAAAACATTACAACTTTGAACTAAAAACAACAAATTAAATAAAAGAAAAGAAAAAGATTTTAAAAATTAAAATAAAATCAAAAATAAAAATATATACAGAAAAATAATGTAGAGTTCGTTGTCGAAAAAAAATAATATACAAAAATACACTGTTAAATTGAAAAAAAGAAATTAATAATAAAATTAAGAACAAAATACCAATAATAAAAAATAAAAATAAATAATAAGAAGAATATAATCGATATAAATAAAAAGAAATAATAATAAATAATAAGAAAATAATAATAAATAAAAGAAAATAAATAAAAAGAAGAATGTAATAGAATGGAACGATGAAAAAATAAAATTTCGATAGCTGACGATACAAATAATTAGAATAAAGATAGAAAACAAAATTAACATAAAAATTCTATAAATAAAAATACTACTACTACTACTACTACTACTAATAATAATAATAATAATAATAATAATAATAATAATAATAATAATAATAATAATAATATAAATAAGTGAATTCGATAGGGTTCGCCCCACTTACTATGTACGTCAGAACGGTATAAGCGCGTGGCCTTCGTAAAACGAGGATAAACGAGAGGAATCGTATAAGGAACGCATTCACTCGTGAACTTTCGTAGAGTAAGGAAACGAAAAACGTTGATTATTGGAAGTGAGAAATACTATTGACTTACATGTGTCGAGGAAGGTACCATCTTTTGTAACGGCACGTAAATTCGTGCCAACAACCGTAGATTTTCATTTATAGTCAAAGTTTCACTTCTAACCTAAATTCTTTCACCCAGGTACCCAGGCAATTAGCCAGCAGCTAGTCAGTCAGTCAGTCAGTCATTCAGATCAAACAACCAACTAACCAACAAGTAAAACGTGAAGTTAAATCTACAAATTGTGTGTTAACAAAGTTTATTGTTGTTATTATTATTATTATTATTATTAAACATTTGTTATAATTTTCATCGAGGAATCTAATATATTTCGAAAAACGTAAGACAGTAATTTATTATCACAAAGAAAGTAATATCGTTGGAAAACCGGTGAATGAATTAAAAAAAGAAAGTGTCCTCTTTCTTAAATGTTACATAAAAGCTGAAGGAATAAATTAATTGAACGTACCACTGCTAAGAAATCTATTTGTCATCAAGAATTTGTATGTATATTTATATGTAATATCATTAAATAATATACCAGATATATAATTATTTTATTATATTTGGTATATAATACCGTATATATATATAATACCAATTTTTATACAAAACAGAAGATTGTCAACATACGTATAAATATATATTTAAATATTATTCTTGGAAGAATTGAAGATGTGGCCTAATGACGTTGGTATCAGAGCTATTGAAGTTTATTTCCCAGCTCAATATGTCGATCAAACAGAATTGGAAGCTTACGATGGTGTATCAACAGGAAAATACACCATAGGACTGGGACAATCTAAAATGGGATTTTGCAATGACAGAGAAGATATTAATTCCTTATGTTTAACTGTCGTCCATAGATTATTGGACAGGTATGGAATTAAACCACAAGAAATTGGTAGATTGGAAGTTGGAACTGAAACAATAATAGATAAGAGCAAATCAGTTAAGTCTGTTCTTATGCAATTATTTGAACCATTTGGTTGTACGGATATCGAAGGTGTAGACTGTACTAACGCTTGTTATGGTGGTACAGCAGTTTTATTCAATGCTATTTCTTGGGTAGAAAGCAGTGCATGGGATGGAAGATTAGCATTGGTTGTTGCAGCTGATAGTGCTGTTTATTCACCAGGTAGTGCAAGACCTACCGGTGGAGCTGGAGCTATTGCTATGATCATTGGTCCAGATGCACCAATTGTATTAGATCGTGGACTACGCGCATCATATATGCAACATGCATATGATTTTTATAAGCCTGATTTACGTTCAGAGTATCCATACGTCGATGGAAAATTATCCATTCAATGTTACCTTCATGCTTTGGATAGTTGTTATCAATTGTACTGTAAAAAAGTTAAATCAAAAAAGCCAGATGAAAATGTTACTTTGAACAACTTCGACGCTATGTTATTTCATTCTCCGTATTGTAAACTTGTACAAAAATCATTTGCCAGACTAGCGTTTGTTGATTTTTTAAATACATCTAAAGCAGATGTTTCTGAAAAGTACAAAGAGTTAGAACAATTTCATGGAGTTAAGTTAGAAAATACGTATTTTGATAAAGATATCGAAAAAGCATTTGTAACTTTAAGCAAATCAAATTTTACAGATAAAACTGAACCTAGTTTATTTTTAGCTAATCAAGTCGGTAATATGTATACAGCATCGGTTTATTCCGGATTAGTATCTTTACTTATATCTAAGCCTATAAACGAATTAGCTGGCAATAAAGTAGCCGTATTTTCGTATGGTTCAGGTTTATGTTCCAGTATGTATTCGTTGACAATAACAAAAGATATCCAAAATGAATCTAAATTAATGAAAATTATTTCAATGTTAGATTACGTTAAATTGCAATTAGAAGAAAGACAAAAAATAGCACCGGAAGACTTTACTAGCATATTAGAATTAAGAGAACAAAATTATCACAGCAAATCTTACGAACCTACAAGTAACATCAACCATATGTTCCCTGGTACTTACTATCTTGTTAAAGTAGATGACAAATATCGAAGAACTTATAAAAGAATACCAAATAGTCAATAGCTTTCTTTAAACAATTTATTATAGTTTAACTTGGTTAAATGAACACATCTTGTGCACGGGAAGCAACTAAAATTGTTTTGAACGATATCATACTTTGAAACATTTTTAAATTTTTCATTATCCTAGTTTTTTATTTATTTTTTTTTTTAGAGGGAATAAATACATTGTGTGTGATTTTTAAAGAGAAAATACAAGTTTTATTAAAACAAAAATCTAATGTTTAGAAACTACAGTTATTTTATGCAATAAGAATTTTGTGTCCAGACTGTAAACAATCGTCCGCTATACAGCAAGACTTTGGCAGCAAAGTATCCGCACAAGATGTGTTAAGTTAAATATACTTGAAACTTATCCAATGAGATATATTGTAGCACAATACATGCATCTGTATATAGTTTCAAGAAATATTTTCTATTTAGAATTTGTACCTATCTTTTTTAATAAAATATCTCATATAATTTTAATAGATAATTTTTATAAAAAAAAAAAAAATACAATTTACTAATATGAATAATGTAAATAGAAAAGAAACTATTATTATACTAGTGATTGTATCAAATGTTGCAAGATGTTATTTTAGAATTACAATTCTTTTTTTTTCTAATGATATCTTAATTTACTGAAAATAAATTGATAAAAATATAATACATTTTTAATAATTTATATGAATATTTATATATTTAACATCAATTTTGAAATAATAAATTCCGAACAAAAATATAGATTGTAAATAATTCATTTCTTTGAAGATAAACAGAAAAATTAAAAATTACAACTTGTTTAGGTAGTAATTAATAATATATTAAAGTATTTTATAAGATAAAAACTTTTTAAGAAATTCATTATCTAGAAACACTAAAAAATAATTATTCTGAAATTGTTGAAAAGCTGTTGACCATGTGAAAAATAAACCTTATGGTAATACGATATCTTTTTTTTTTTGCTTTGTAAAAGTGCCTTAGAAAAAAAGATATAACGAACTCGAATCATAATTTCTTATACATTAAAAGTACCTTATATCAAAATATATATATATAATAAAATATAATATACTTGTTAATACAATAATACATAACAAAACAAAAAAGACAGTGTTTATAAACGTGAATTTAGTTTGTAATTTTCTTTTTAACCCTTTCGTTCTGTTATCATTGTGACAAAATATGATTACTGAATACAAAGGGCATTGTTCTTTCGTATTTGATCGTCTACTTTTCGAGATCATACATATACGTTTTTCGTATTTAAATTGTCATTCTTCGAGGACGTATATATACGCCTGTCAGAGGGAAAGGGTTAATAGAATAGAAATATTCAGTTCTTTCTTTATATAAATTTACTAATCAAGTTTTTCTACCTCTTAATTTATTTTTGATGAATTACAATAAGATTTTGCAACAAATATTACAAGTGAAATAAAACATTTATATATGTATATAGGGCATCTCGTACATGACATTTTTTTTTTTATAAATAATTTATTCAAATTACTGTGAAAATGTATTTCAATAAAAAACATGTATATATTATTGATTGCAGATAAAAAGAATATAATTAGCTTGAATTAAAACAATTAAAAGATGAATTTTTATGAGGCAAAAATTTTGTACCATTAATCAATTATTATTATTATTATTATTATTATTATTATTATTATACAAAAAAAATATATTTTATTCTTGTGAAATTTTATACAAAAAAATTTGATTTTAAATATTTTCTTTTGTAATAAAAAATATTGCGTATTTCATACTTTTATTCTTTGTGTTTTATTTTATTCTTTTTTTACAGCATTCACTAATTATAAATATATATATATATATATTAAATTAAATATTAGAGAGCATATAATTGTTTATTTGTTATTATTGCTATAGGTATAAAAATATTCAATTATATTATTATTATGATATTATATTATATTATTGGCTCTATACTTTATATAACAATTTCATTTCTACAAAAAATACATAAAAATAACAATATATATATATCAACAAGATCAAATAAGATGAATATAATAAAATAATTATTTTTGTGCGCTATTTTATTAATAACAAGTTCGCTGTCGTGCGACGTAAAAGAGATTCTAATTACAGCTCAGAATTTATTATTGTTTGCGTTAATTACTGTCACAAATTTGTGATGTTAAATTTTTAATAAAAATTTGTGTGTCACAGATATGTGAAACCACTGATAACGAATGTGTTAATATTTAATAATCAATATATTGATTAATGATAAACATTTTAATAAAAAATGTTTATGTACATAAAAAGTTTGTACACATATACATAATGTAGATTGAATTTCTTGAGATTCGAATCAAATTAAAAATAAATTACTTCTTAACACATATGTGTAATACATAACAATACATAACAGTACATGTATATATATAGAAAAAGCAGTATTTCGAACTAGTACAATGTAACAAATAAATATATCAATTTTGTTGAGCTCATTTGAAAAATCTTAGGTAAAAAAGTTATTCAAAATATTCATAATCTTGCATATATTATAACTTGCTTTATAATTATTCTATTATGCGTTTCTTTTTCTTTTTTTTCTTCTTTTTATTACGAAATACCTAAAATACTTTTTCGTAATATTTTTTGTCTATTTTCTTTAATCATTGTCATTAATGAACACAAGCTTTTACGCGTGATAGATAAATAGTTTGTTCATATGTATATATACACAATATTTGATAAGGCACTGAATAATATACAAGACTTGTTCAGGTAACTATAGTATTAAGTATTAATAATATTTTTTTTTCGAATCTATATAATAGATGTAACAAATATTATATATTTACAAAATGAATTATTATTTTGTCACAAGGTTATTATTTAAAATTTTTCATTTCAAAATATCTCTCTAGTATTTCAAATAAAATAATAATTAAGTATAAAATCCGCTTAAAGCATTAGCTTGTTAGAATTTTTCGTTTTCTATGATCAAACATTACCATCAATGTACCATAATTATCTTATATTTTTATTTTCGTTGCACATTTAGAATTATTGTTATGTATCTCAGTCTGTGTAGTATCCAAAAAAAAGAAAAAGGTACTTTTTAAAATATTTTATATGAACAACCAGGGCAAGAAGATAATTCTTTTCCTACTCCGAGTTTAATAATATCCTCGTTATCGCTTATTTGACAATTATCATATCGTCTCTGGAAAAAAAATGAATAAACAATATTGAAGAAGATAAACAATACATAAAGATATTATCATTGTATCATAGTAAACATTATTATTTAAACCAATAATTAAATTACCTTGAGTTCGGATGCTAAACAGAAGAAGACGGCATCTATGTTTGTATTTTCTTTGGCAGACGTTTCTATGACTTGTAAAACTTCTGGAAGATACTCGCACAACGCTTCAGCTTCACTTTTTTCAACTTCTCGCAAATCTTCCAAATCGCATTTGTTACCTTTAACAAACGATATTCATAAGATACTATTAACAATAAATTTTCATAACAATAAGTAACTCATAAGTATTTTTAAAGTATTACCGATTAAAAGGAGTAAAACGTGAGAAGATGTATACCTTCTTATTTCTTCCACCCACCGTTGCAAACTTAGAAACGTAGAGCGTTTAGTGACATCATAAACTAAAAAAGGATATTCCTTTAGAAACATCTAATTATAGTAGTAGCACATATATGTATTAAATACATTATAACAATGATGTATAATACTAACCAATAATTACACCATCAGCAGATCTATAATAACTTTGGGTAATGGTACGAAATCTCTCCTGTCCTGCTGTATCCCATATTTGTAACTGTAAACAATAGAGATCATCATTTTGATATCAATCTTTTAAAATAAAATAATAATCATAATACATTATAGAAAAATATACATTTTTGTATTTATGTGGAAAATATTCATTTACAGAACAACACAGTCAAGATTAATAATACATTTTTACAGTATAATAATATAACAAGTATATGAATTTATATACCTTAACTTTTTTACCATCTATTAAGACAGTTTTTATCGAAAAATCAACACCAATAGTATTTCCATGTCTTTCAATGAAAGTACCAGATTTAAACCTTTGAACAACACACGTTTTTCCAGTTCCACAATCACCGATAAGAACGATTTTAAATAAATAATCAAAATTCTCTTCGTTCATGGTCATAAGATTGTCAGGATCACGAGTTGACATTGCTTCTTTCTTTTGTTTTTCTTGTGTTCTTTTTCTTAAAATAGTTTTTTTTTTTTTTAACAATCAAATATCAATAACAAGTATTAGAAATTATTATTTAAAAGAAATGTATAATTATGCAATTAAATTGTGCCAAAGTCCGTATCTTTGTCACTTTAAACGTGTTCATAATTTTTACTTAAAAAGGCAGCTGGTGTAACGAAACACTGACTAGTTTGTGTAAATGTGAAAACTGTATTTGCCTTTTACTACACTACTGCCATCTATTAGAAAATAATAGATTAATTACGTAGAAATGTACCAAAGAATACAGAAAAACATAAAAGTTCATAAGGTTATTTTTCGCATAACCACAATCATCTTACCAGAGGATGGTCAGGTAGAACACCTTCCGATGGTTTTTAAATTTTACACACTTCAAATAAACAAGTTTCGAGGATAATTTATTATATAATGTTATTATAATATTATTTGTACTTTTAATTTGTAATTATTTATTTAATTATTAATTTAATTATATAAAAATGTGCGCCTGTTCTAATGCAACCCTCTAGACACACTTTGAAAATGGTGCTTACGAGCGCCATCTACTGAGACAGAATTTTTTTTCATTCAAAACTGTTTATACACGTATGTATGACAGGTTGCCTATATTTCGGGCAGACAAAAATTCCGTCCCGACAGATGGCGCTCGCAAGCAACATTTTCAAAGTGTGTCTGGAGGGTTGCATTCATACAGGCGCGCATTTTTATAATAATTACAAAGAAAATAAATAATAAAACGCTTTAAAGATATACTACTTATATACAAAAATTCGTAAAAATCCGTTGTTGTTCAATAGTAATATCTTCTTGTGAGATTTAGGATTGTTGATATAGGACTGTATAATTAATATGTACTCTTAAACAGAAATTAAAATATATATTATATATTTGTATATTATAATTACGTAAAATGTTAACAGTTCGGGAATAAATAAATTCGATCACAAATGTGTACATTATATACGAACTATACTAAACATCGGTCAATTAAGATTTGGTCCCTAGTATTTTACATACATTCCTTCAATAAGAAACGTAACAATATATCTAAATATGCATACGTTATTTGACATCACAGAAACATTAATTTTTTAAAAATTCATTAAGAAATTATATCAATCGATTAATTGATTGTATATTTATGTATCTTTTTTTTTTTTTTTTAAATTATGAACATTCACATTACTGTCAGTATTACATACGTGCACAAAACATCATAAAATATGACGGAAGCATTTATAATTTATAGATGCTATTCATAGAAATAGAAATGCGATAATAAATTGACAAAAGCGTCGGTGTGAGAAAAATAGAAATACTGATAAGAAAAAATGTATTGTCTTTTTGTTTATATTAAAAGTGCAATTACTATATATAGTATATACAAAAATTAACATAATGTAAATCACGATTGATAATCTTTAAATAAGATTTCCGAATGAACGAAATCGATGATATTTTTAAGAGAAAAAAAAAGGAATTTTTTAATGTAAATTATTTAAGTGACTTCCCAAACGGTTGAACTGTCACTGTATCTGTGCATCCTTGAACCAACTTCGACGTGGGCGTCCAGACCATCGCTCAATTTACTGAAACGTCTTGCCCAACTACCTCGACCACCAGCACCAGCACCACCAACACCAGGTCTACCTATACTTCCAGTTTCTCTTAATACTGAAAGTATTTCTTCTTCGTCCTCTCTACCCTTCAATCCTTTTTCATACTTAGCTTCTTGAGCTAACAAACGTTCTCGTTGAAGTTGAGTTGCCAAGGCACGTGGTACAGCTGGTATAACGTAACTCATGATCCCAGTTAATGCAAAAACCTAAATTATACGAAAGTGATTATAATTATTAATCAACTAAATGTAAATGTAATGTCAACGTTTTGTCAAACTTACAACATGTTCAAAAACAACTACGAAAGCTAATCGAGCTGCAAAGACATGCCAATATTGTGGACTCAATCCATAAGGATCTGATTCGTGATCAGGTCCATTTCTGTATCCCCTATATTGGCATGTTTCTGGATGTTGAGCATCGGCATCACTCTTCATGTCGTCACGATAATCAGATGTATTAAATTCAGAGAGAGAGCTGTCGATGTAACCAACTAAATCGTCCGTTGGGGAATAAACAAATGCGTAGACGCTTCGTGGAATGAAGTCTGAGGTATAAGCGATTACAAATGCCTAATTGGAATGGTTTAATATTAAAATTATAAAATTAGCAATGTATTATTATATAACTTTACTCTTAAATTATATTATCAAACTTATATAAAAATAACATTTTATATATTTAATTAATAAATTATTTACGTTTGACACTACAGCAACGTAAGTGACACCACGAAGAATACCGTGCCAAGCACCGATATCTGCCACCCTTTCTGCGAGAGGTCTTCGTGCTTCTTTCACCATCTTGTAAGCGTCCAATCTTATTTCGGCAATATTATTTAATAAAGCGAATAATGGTGCTAATGGAAATGCTGCTACGAAGAGAGTTACGAAACCATACTGAAGAACTACAATTTAAATAATAATATTAATAATTGTCCGTTTTTATTTATTTGTTTTATACCCGTGGGTTGAAAAACGAGATAAACCTACTCATTTCTAAATACTCATCGAAAAGAGCTAGTCTTCCAGGATCTTGCAACTGATAATCTCTTTCCCAAGAAGTATATCGTCTATCATGATCTTTCGTAGCAGCAACGTGAGATCTTTTGCGCCACCAATTCCAAAATTTCGGTGATAGAATCTCAACGAAATTATTGAAACACTGTTTGCCAATCATTATGATAGCTAATTGAATACATACTTCAGAGAGACAACCAGCTGGATCACAGACATCAGTTTTTATACGAAAGAATTCAGATGATCTGGCATCTTGATCACCGGGATGTACATAAAATCTTCCCTAATTAATAATTAAAAAAAAGAAGATATTTAAAAAATAAAAAGTAATGGTATGATTAAATTATAAAATGTTATCAGATGTACCTTGAAGAATGCGATGTAGATTAACGAAGAGTAAAAATTAACAAACTCAAAAAGAAATATTTTGAAGGTGAAACTAGATTCATATTCGGTTTGAGTTCTCGGATTTTCCATGTTAACCATCCACATAGCCAATCGGTGATATATACGAGTGAGTATCATAATTATCACTAAATTAATCAAGGCTGCTGTCATCGATGTAAATATCTTAGCATGTTTTTGTAAGAAAGTTTCACCACCGCCATAAAATACGGAAACGAGTGATATTCGATATATTATTGTACCTAAGACTGCTCCAAGGACAACACATATCTAAATAACATAAATATTTCAAGTTATATCAGCTGCAAAAGAAAAAAAAAGAAAAATATTTGTTGCTCATTAATTTTACCATAAAAAATACGAGAGAACCGGTCGCACAAAATCGCATGGCTTTCGACCATGCTGGTAAATATGGTTCGCGTTCTCTGGTAACTGGATTAATGCGGAATGTTTTCACCGATGATTCGAATTCGGGCCTAGGTTCCTCATCTTCTTCCGCGTTTTGAAGATCCCATTCCCAAACTATTACGGCTTGACGTCTTTTCCATAATTCTAAGAATGTCGTTGCTACCAA
Source organism: Polistes dominula (assembly GCF_001465965.1). The sequence continues at coordinate 1,090,569 of NW_015149020.1, read as the reverse complement.
AAAGGAATTTCATTATAAATATCACTTCATATTTCATATTTATTTAATTATTTATAAAAAAAATTGTTTACCCCAAAAAGACATAAAAATGGCGAAGAAAACAGTCGCAGGATTATCGAATAAATAAGTTAGTTTAGAAAATATACAAGAGTCGCCAAGCTTTCGATATCTACAAGCTTTATCACACAACGGACACAACGTGATATTTCCTATAAAAATGATGAAAAATGAATTTATAACAAATTTTGTATGCTCATGTGAGAAGATTTGTTTCTTATTTATAATTACGAATCATCATTTACCAGCTATTTTATCATCACATATTTCTTTGCTAGGAATATTATCGGCTCCTTCCATACTTCCTAGACCGTATATGAAACATAGAAAACCAACCACAGCTGGTGCAACCAAACATTCCGTGTAAAAACCTAACCAAGCGAAATACAAGGCTACTTTTTCACCAAAGTATCGTCTTATCAACCACAATGGTTGTTTTTTAAACCTAAAAACAAAGAAAGAAATAAAATAATTGTTATTAACAAAGATTATACTTATTATTAAAGTTGTGTTCAAAGGTTTTATTACCATTGCATAGGACTAGCCCATATCAAATAAAGTAAATGTCGATCTAAAATTTCCCCATTATCTTCTGGTTTGTCATATGAACCTTCGTGCAAGGGATAACAATCAAGATAAGTGCCGTCTGCTAAAAGTCTACGAATCCCAGCTTTTTCATGTGTTTCGTCGTATCTTGCACGCAATAATATTTGCATCACTATTAATGATCTTTGGGCTGGGGTGTACGCGGTACCTCGATCTTTTACAACGAATCTGATAATTGTAATAAAGTATTGATTAGTAGAAATCAATCAGAAGTTTATTAAATATTGATATAATTAATTACCTTTCCTCACGATCACCAGAATCAACGCTGTCGTAAAAACTAGGTTCTTCGGGATATTGATTGGTATCCCAGTGATGAAGTTTTTGTATCCAACTAATCAACTTTAACAATTTTTCCCAAAATTTGGGCCTTCCTTTTGTACCATCTGTACCCTGTTAACATTCAATATCTATAAGTAATATTACAAAAGAAATATTTTGTCAAAAAATAACATTTCTGTTCTACTAACCCAAGCTTTAACAGAGATAGTGATAAATCTTTTGGTAGGTAACTTCAAATTCATAACTTCGGCATATTGTACTTTTATTTTCCATGGTATATGAAGTTTGAGAAAGAATGTTTTCCTATCGAATGAATTTTCTTTCGGTTCTAATTCGAGTTGCAAACCCTCAGTTAAAAGATTTTGTTGAAACACCCGTCTTTGTTCTCTCCTTTTTGTTTCTAATTCTGTCAGGACACCTTCATTTTCTTCTCGATAAACGAGCACCATATCGATTCGTCTTCGACCATCGCTAAAAGACAAATCAAAATTATTGATGTTGATTTAATATCTTGAAGAAAATATCATTCAATCATTTATTTTGATGGTATCATCAAAATGATAATTAAATTGACAATGTGGATTTATTTTTAGCTTAAATGAAACAACTCTCTTTCTCTTTCTCTTTTTCATTTTCATTCTATAATGTATTTTTATTCTCGGTATATTCTATTATCACATGCTATAAATAGAAAGGGGGATTATAGTTCTTCATTTAATTATTCAGTTCAACCTTTCGTAAGCTTTGCTTTACGGAAAAAAAAGGTACTCCAGTAATTATCTAATAACTTTAGGATAAAAATAAATGAAATAGATGAAAGGGATCTTTCAATGCTTTCTATGTTTTTTCCTATACTTTTGAAATTCGCGTGTAGAAACACATAGACGATAGTTCTGAGAGATAACAATTATTATTACTACTATTATTATAATTATTATTATTATTATTATTATTATTATTATTATTAAATATCAAGCAAAATATAGAAAGATGATTTTGATTTAAGATAAAATATAAAAAACAAAAATCATTTCTTACCGAAAGTATAACGTGTCAGTATCGATTTCATTTTCAGTTGATGAACCTTTTTGCGATAAAGTTTCCTTCGCGGTTTCATCAAAATCCGAAGGCAATGGCGTGTTCGGTAACGATGGACTACTTTCCGATGATTCTGGGGCCGTAAGTTTAGGACCTTTAATTAAATCATAGATCAATTATATAAACAAATTTAAATACGTAAGTTGGAACTTAAATAGTGGCAACTGTTTATTCACAACCGATACAAAAGAGTTACATGTGCTCTCCTGTTACTGTCCTTTAAAGTAGTCACCAGCGTTGTGTAGAACCCGTTAGCAGAGCCTGCTCTGTTGATGGTGCGAATGGTGCGGCTACTGCCTGTCGAATCTTTGGAACAGCTCTGAAGCGAATGCCACGATGGGTTCCACATGAATTGACGGAAATGCAGAAATGGATGGGCTACGACGCTGCTCAGACGCACTTGGAGCGCTATGAGCGCAAATGAGAGGCTTTCTTACGCCGTATCGTAACACTGGATGAGACATAGCAGTAGACCGCTCCATTCGCACCATCAACAAGAACAGGCTCTTCTGACGGTATACTACGACGCCTTCCACATCGCTGACAACGGGTTCTACACAACGCTGGTGACTACTTTGAAGGACAGTAACAGGTGCAAACATGTAACCCTTTTGCATCGATTGTGAATAAATAGTTGCCATTATTTAAATTTCAACCTATGTATATACTAATAAATATATTATATTATATATTATATTATAATTTAGTCGGTATACCAAACAGGAAAAGACCACTAGGTGGACCGAGACGTAGATGGGAGGATGATATTAGAAGGGACCTGAAAGAAATAGGATACGAAGACCGCAAATGAAAGGATCGCGCTCAGGAACGGGAACAATGGCGGGATTTGGTATTTGCGGCAATGAACTTTCGAGTTCCTAATGCTAGTTAATAATAATAATAATAATTTAATAAAGGTACAATATAATATCAAAATTATTTATACTATTTATAAAAGAAAAATAAATTTACTAGTGTACAGGTAAGTGTTATACACTATTAATCAAAAGATTTACAATCATTTGATAAATGAAAGGAAAACAGAAGAATAGAAAAATGAAAGAAAAAAAAGAAGAAGAAGAAGAAATAAAAATAAATCCTTTCAGTCCTTTCCATTTGTTATCCCTATAGTGAAGTTATTCTAAACGTAATTACATTAACAACCCTAAGATCTTATCGATAAAATCCTTCAATGCATTTTATGCCATCACTGGAACGTCCTGTGATATACATTTACACAACCTGTTGAATGTAAATAAAATAACGCTGACAGTTCTGTTGCTTTACTAGAAGTAGTAGTAGTATAGTAATAATAATAACAGTAATGGTAACAGTGGTAGTAATAATCTTTTAAAAAAGTTTTTTTTTTAAACATAGAAATTTTTCTACATTTATTTTTTCTTGTTTTTTTTTTTTTTTTTTTTTTTTTTTTTCGTAACAAATTTTATCCATCCGTTGTTGCATATTTTTTCGTTTGGGTGAACATATAATCAATATGTAAAAGACGGATATATATAGAAAGAGAAAGAAAAAAAGGAAGACATTTGCAACTGTCGATCAGTTTTGCTAGTTTTATGACCATGTNAGTAATAATAATAACAGTAATGGTAACAGTGGTAGTAATAATCTTTTAAAAAAGTTTTTTTTTTAAACATAGAAATTTTTCTACATTTATTTTTTTTTTTTTTTTTTTTTTATAAGTTATTCAATCTGTTGAAAAATTTGTTCAAAATGTACCAATATCAGGTTAAAATTTATCAATATGTAAAAGACGGATATATATAGAAAGAGAAAGAAAAAAAGGAAGACATTTGCAACTGTCGATCAGTTTTGCTAGTTTTATGACCATGTCGAGGTCTAACATTGCATTATTAACTGCAATGATTCGTGACATACTGACATTCGCATACATATTGATCGGTATATAACCGACCTGTATGTAGTTTTATACTAATCGAAGACAGATGTATTCCTAAATCATATCTCTATGTATCTATATATGTATTTATACATTAACATATATATATATATATATATATATATATATAATATTACTGTTATTTCATGAAATGACTAGCTAAACCTTAAAATAACTATACTGATTTGTTTGAATGTAAAAGAAGGTAAAATTACATACTTTAACTAGGTAATATATGAATATACAAAAAGCAAGTATGTTATATATATAAGATTATATATATATATATATATATATATATATATAATTAACCTTTGCTTACCACACTTGGTCCAAAGGACCCAGACCTTTTTTGCAACTTGAGTCATTTTTCTCAATTGTTCAACTTTGGTAATTTTTTAAACATATTTAAATTTAATTTAAAGCTATAAAATCAATATAGTCTTTTTAAGTAAGTATTAAAGAAGTCTCAAAAAAATGTTGAAGTAAATCTATGCAATAGTTTCTTTTTTATAACAATTTTTCTTGCCCGGGTCCAAAGGACCCAGGTGTGGTAAGTGTGTTACTCTAGGAATGGTGATAAGCCAAGGTTAAAGTAAAAATTATTTTAAAAAGTTAAAATTTTAAATATATATAACCTTATATAAATTCCGCCTAGTTAATATCTAGATATCTAGATATCTAGATAATAGCTAGCTGGTCCCAAGCCCAGATAAAGGAGGAGGGTTCGAGGGTGAGGCTAGCAACCTACCCTCGGTAAAAAAAAGTAATCGCTCACGGAACTAAAAAAATGGCCTCTTTAGGCTGTGAAATTAGGAATAACAGGACAAAATCCTAAGAAGAAGAAGAAGAAGAAGAAGAACCTTATATATTATGTAATATTTAAGCAAAGTATATCATATATAAAGTATAAAACATTGAAATTTGATTCAATATAACAACATGACTAATAGAAAATTACTTTTTATAATACAGGAAGAGATAAGAATGGATTAGTATTGTTATAAAAAAAGAAAAATAAACTAAATTTCAATTTTATATTTTAACTACTTCCTACTTGTGATTCACATATATAATCTCATTATTTCCTATAATTATTAGTTAAGTGTATAGTAAAATTCTGTTTGTATGTGCATTCCTTTTTTTTTCATTTTATTTATTCTTTTATTTAGAATTTTTAATATTTTTTTTAATAATAACAACAACAAAAAAAGTGTGTAATTATTTTAATAATAATCTCGAATAGATGTTATGATCTATATATAATGTATCTTCATTTTACATAACTCGTTGTTTATATAACACATTCTTTGAAATTATCCACGAACGTTTATCGTTACGTAAGCAAGTGTCATTCAATTTGATTTTTAGTAAAAAAAATAAAATTATTATTAGTGTATAATATCAAAGGATGACACACAATTCGTTCGAAAGATTTAATAATCATTTATTGTCATAATCGATCGATTTTTATCTAAAGAAACTATGTTTTTGTTATTATTATTATTGTAGGACTACATGAGCGTGTAGGTGAGTGTGTGTGTGTGTGTGTGGGTGTGGGTGTGGGCAGTTATCGATAATTGAATATTTTTTATGTCCTCTCCTTGACAAAAAAAACATCATTAACTTTATAAAAGAAGAAAGGATGTGACAAAACGACACGTTACTTTCATATTTATGATACGATTAACGTCCCGAGTAGTACGAGTAAGTGATTATTGATACGTGATTTTCATACTAATCGAGAACAGAGATATGTTTGACGTATGTACTTCAATTTATTTTTAAATCATGTATTCAATTTTGCGTGATGTAAATTTTAAATCAATTTTTTTTTTTCATTATTTATTTTTGAATTGAATAATCGATGTCATTGAAAGTGATTTTTAATTCGAAAAGAATTGCTATTGCTATTTATATGTAAAATAATTATCATGATTTTTAATTTATTCAAATGACAAAACAATCTTACTTAAATAAGAAATTCATTAGCATACTTTTGACATAAGATTTTATTCTTATTGATGAAAAAGGATTTTTTTTTTTTGATTTAATAAACGAAACATTATAATAATAATTTGAGAAACTTTAAAAAAAAAAAATGAAAGTAAAGTGTTGTTTTGTCACAACCTTTTCAAAAAAGCATGATTAATGAGACATTTAACACATTAATATGATAATTTTTGTAATTTAATAATTAAAATAAATTATTAGATACTAGTTCCGTTTCCAAATTGCAAGAAGGTTGTGAATATAAGTCATATTTTTCGAAAGATAAACAAATAATACAAATTTTGGTCATTATTTTGAAACATTTAATATCTTAATAAATTATTCATCATTAAAATCCTAATTTCTAATTAGTTTCGTCATTGATCATCTACAAATTGTATACACCAAATAAAAAAAAAAAAAAAAGAAGAAATAAAAATAATATTAAAGAAAAAAAAAACGTACCAAACGCATCACGTGCCGTCACATTGGTCCCAGAAGAAAAAACGTTAGTTTTGGCTGATCCTTTCTTAGAAATTTTCGGCGATCCAGGTTTCGATGGATTCTCCGTGGCGATAGAAGGATATTGCTGAATACCGTTCTTATCTGGCTCGTAAAGAGTTTCCCTACTCGAACGGTGCCAAGTTGTTGTTGTTGGTGTCTTGGTCTTACTCGAAGATGTACTTGAAACGATGCTTCGTGATTTGTTACTTGTACCTGGTGTAGATCTCGTTGACGTATGCGATGATACATCAGCAGACCCAATCGATTTTGTAGCTTCACTCAAATGCGATTCACCAATGCTCAGCTCGGAAAGGTTTTGTGGAGCGTCACCTACGGTGCTTGATCTTCTACTGTGAGCGTTCTGTAATTCACGGTTGGGTGTTTTACGATCGAGTTGATATATCATCGGTACCTAACTCAACTTCCTATTTCATTCGTGTTCTTTGAATCGTCGTGATAAGTACACTAACAATAACTAAATTTAAAACTTCTAATCGATCGACGATTAATCAACGTTAAAGAAAGATTTTCTCTTATAATAAATATAAATATTGACTCAATTGTTTAGATATTTACTTAAATAGAAAAAAAAAAAATCATTGCGCGCATGCAACAATTCCAATATACGATAAAAGTTTCATTCTCTCTGACATATTGATTTTCGAAACTTTATATCAAACTATGTTTACACGCTTTTGTGTGACAAATTGGAGAGCGCTATAAACAAATTATAACACAAAAGATATAATATTACAAATAAAACATTTTTCAAAAGCAATGAAAGAAAGAAAAATTGAAGATCCTTTTTTTTTAAATTGCTGAAACCATAAAACAAAACAAAACAAAACAAAAAATTAAGAATATAATACTTTCCAATGATATATAAAAAAAAAAAAACATCACACATCGATTTCTTGTATTCATCACCATAGAAATAAGATACCTACTTTTATTATAGTCATACCATAAATATTTCAAAACTAGAGAGATTTCTAGTGTGTAAGTTCCAAAATCGTAAAATGTGTTAATTTATTGTGAATGACGTAAAAAATTAAATTAAATAGATTTTTTTTAAATAAAATCCAAATCAATGAAATGTTAAGTTAATTATAATAAGAAATACCTGAGTTTCATCTTCGAGAGTTAGCGTGCTATCACCCATTTTAAAATCAGGAAGACTATCATCTATCGGTTGACGACAATACCATTGGCCAAAAATTTAGATTCTTGTTGACTTATAGTAATTGATAGTCATCCTAATAACGAAGTTCTATATCATCGATTATTGGAATAAGAATTTGGCTGGTCTCCATAATTTAACTTATGTTTATGGAAGAAAACAAGTCCTTCAACATCAGTTGTTTCACATCTTTTTTTAAACTTCGATGAAATTATTTAAATATATCTTCTTTCATTCTATTTTATTAATTATTCATCTTTACTTCAAATGTTCGTACATCATCCGATGATACATGCTAAGAAGAACCAATCAGAGAGAATCGAAGAATAAAAACTTGATTGATATCTACGATTTGGTTTAAGTTTCTTTACGAAACCAAATCTAGCTCTCAACACAAAATCTCTTTTCTTCAAAATATCGATTTAATTCATTATATTTTTCTTTTCATGTTATTTTCTCACTTTCACTAAGGAATGTTCACGTAATTGTTCGATAATTGATCAATATAAATTAATATTAAAAAAGAAAGTAAAAGTTAAGAGAAAACAAAAAAATAGGAAAAATAAAAAAATAGAAGAATCGATCATAGAAGTGATCACTTAGGACTGTGGTCGACCTCGTTGCCTGGACTATTCTTTAATTATGAATGGAAGAAGACCGACTCGGTCTATAGTTATCGGTGACCCCGCCTAGACCAGGATGATCACGTAGCCTTGGTCGAACTCATAGGGCAAAGAAACTTCGGTAACATTCCGTAGCTAACACCATAATTTCTTCTACTTATGAATGTGTTAGTGTGTAACATCTAATTCGAATAATTCGTCGCACATTAGACCATTTATTTGTCCCTTCTTTTCCCAGTTTTTTTCTCTTTCTTTTTTTCTATTTTCGTAATACACTACTCGATTCAAGATTAAACGATCACAAGCCTATTTTCTATTACTTTGACTTTATCCTATTGTTACGATTGATGTTATTATATTACTACTACTCTCCTACTATTACACACCCTATATTTGTATTTTTATGAGAGACATATGCACAGAATAAGTTTTTTAAATAGTCACTGCAAAACGACTTATTGAAATTTTACTAATCTTCATTTTTCTTATAGGTACTTCATCGTTCTGTTCATTTTTATCGTTAGTTTTAACTAATTTCTGCTTTTTTTTTTAAATATCACTGTTATTTCCTTACACTACGAAAATGTCACGTATTAACCACTTCATACGAACTAAACTTTTTTACCATTTATTTGTAACATATTATTATTTATTCTTCCTTTTTAAAGATCTCAAATCATGAATGTCATTATTTACAAATAAAAATTAATTAATAATTCATTTTATACTAATTAAACTTTTCTTCTATTCTTTTATAAATTATATTATTATTATTATTATTTATTCTTCCTTATTTTTGCCCCCTTTTAAATACCCCAAATTATGAACGTGATTATTCTACAAATAAATAATCAAATTAATAATCCCAACAGAAAAAAATAGAAGAAGAAAGAAAACACAATTGAATAAAATAGCTAACAAGTTCAAGGATACGTTTATTGAGTATTTTACATTTATCTATCCATTTATCTATCCATTTATCTATCCATTTGTCTATCCATTTGTCTATCCACCGTTCGATATCGTAAGAATTCTCATGGTTCTCCTTCGTACGAAAAGAAAAAACAAGAAAAACAAGATATTGTTTTGCTGACAAATTGACAATACAACACGAAACGTTGTTTCCACGTATGTATTATATCCTGTGACACAGGACAGAGGATATATAAGAAGAATGTCACGTCGCTCGTTTCCGCGGCGATACTGTGACATATACCAACCCCCTCGTGGCTAGAGAATACATGCTTATATGTTATGCTACACATGGTCACGCGTATATACCTGACATTGTCATCGTACTATATATTACGTTTTTATATGTCAGAAGAACGTGGATGTCATTTAAACGTATTCTCTTAACGTGTATGTATAGATCACATATATGTGTATATGCATGTGCAGCATACATATGTGTGTGTGTGTGTATATATATGAGTACTTAAGGGTTTCATCCCCTCACATACACATGAAACGTTTACATGAATATCCAAGGAACATCGTTTTTCAAATTACTATGGTTACAAGATAAACACAACACGTATTACACGTGGATATCGTAGCAAACTTGAAATACCAAAACGTGGAAGATATATTTGTATGCATCTATATATACATATATATATGTATGAACATGTGCAATGGTGTATTGGTTCACCAGCTGTCATCGCTCGCATCGTTTGCACTTATGGACAACAATCTTTCACTCAAAACTTTTTAAATATCTTTCATAGGGTAATGAGGATAACGAAATTAAATATGAGACGGATGAAAATAATTCTTTTCTTTTTCTTTTGTCTATAAATGTTATATGTATATATGTATCATAGTTTTGTATACGTCAGTATAGATAGATATAATAATAAATTAGTTTTTATATTATTTATATTAACGAATACGAATGGTGTATTTATAGAAGTTACTTTTCTTTTTATTATGTAACTTTTATTTTAAGAGTTAAACTATATTATAAACGATTATCGTTGACCTTGATTAACGTAGATACGCGACTGAAAGAGCATATTACCGACATTTCATCGATTTCATTTATTTAGTTTATATTAAAACTTACATATATATAATTTTGTGTAACAATTGTAACAATATTAAAATTAAGGCATTATGGACCTCAAAAGTACAAAAAAAGAATAAAACATAAGAATGTCAATTATCGATAGTTGACTCGGTCCGGACTTTGAAAGTGTAATAACCAGTGAAGCTTTTAATATATTAATGTTTTTATTTCTTATAAAAAGTATGATTTATTCGCATTAACCCTTTAAGCAGCCCTAAACCGGCCGATTTCCGCACGCTCGAGTTAACTCGAGCGGCGTATTATTTTATATTTCTATGATTTTTTACAATCAAATATAATAGAAAATTGAAAATAAGAATGTGAAAGCAAAAAAAAAGAATCGTTTTATTGATATTTATCATTTACAAGCTATAATAAATATTTATTTATTAATAAAATATAACCTTTTTCCATGGAACAAAATCCAAAATTAACATAAAAATATTATTTCTGTATTTAAAAAATTTTTTTTTGTCAAAACAATGTTCTAAACTATGTTTTTATGAAAAAAAAAAAGATTTTTCTTGGACGCTTTTTTTTCAAAATGCTTGCTCCTGAAGAGGTTAAAAATATAATACTGCTTTGGCGGTATATATATAATTTACATAATATAATTAACATGGCAGTGTTTTATTATGAGAATCATAAATTTATAAATAAATTTATAAATAAAATTATATATATATATATATATATATATGTGCATCATTTATTATTAGCACTGTTAATCATATACAATAATAAAGTGTATCTTTGCATCCATTCTGTGAATGTTAAATCATCCACAGTTTTATCTACGATAGCCATAACTTCTTGAACTGTTTGATTATTCCTAAAAGAAAATAATTTGAAATATTATACGAATTTTAGATAAATTTGATTTATGTAAATTTCATATTTGTATAAGACATTTTTACCAGGCGTTTAATGCAACATAAAATTCATCGATTTCTTCTTGTGCCTTACAACAGTTATGTTGTGACGATATCAATAATTTCATAGTATTATGATCTTCAATAGAACCGTTTTCTATAAAATTTTGCGAATTATTGCTGTCCACTATTATTGGTATAATACTTTGATACATTGAATTTGTTATTAAATTTTTATAACAGTCTATCAGACAATATATCGGCGCTTTTATCATCGGAAAATAAGGCATAACATTACGTACATTTAAATTTGTCATTAAAACGGACGCTTCCTTGAAGCAGCGTGTTTCATGCCTAAGAAACAAATAATTCAAACGATTTTTCGTTAGTTAAAAATTTTTTGTAGAAAACATTTTTGTAAATATATTGCATGTTCACCTGAAGGATTTGATTTCTCCTTGGAGTATTATTTTTTTTAATGCCCTGATATCCAAGACGTCGTAAAATATCTGTAATTCGGTTGTTAAATCCTTATTCAACCATTCAAAGTTACTATTGTCGGCTCGTAAAGCTAAAAAGTTCATACACTCTGTATGAATGTTATTTTTTATCCTTGATATTATACATTCGGCTGATTTCAACAGTTGTAACGAACGTTGTATATTTTCCACGCATTTGTCCTATTACATACTTATTATTATAATAATACGTTTATGTGTAATTCTTATAATTACTTATATAATACTATCGAATAATTTCAATATAACTTACTATTTCTGTGTCAATCGTGCGAATTTCCGACAATAATCTTTGAAGTTCTAAATTGGATGCATTGTTATTGCACTCCGATTGGATTACTTTAATTTCATTTTGCAGAATTTTTTCCTCTGTTTCCAATTTATTCACTTCTAATGTCAAAGTTAACCATTCACTCAGGTCATTTTGATTTTCAGTACTCGTCTTTAAAAGTAAAAAAAAACGCAAGTAATATTTATGAAATGTTATGAGTCAATAATTTTTTTTAACACATTTGCTAGCAAGCCACACCAAAAAAAAGAGATTTTTTCCACAGTCAAGAATTTATTTTCTTGTCTATTATCGTCACAAATGTATAATATTGAAGTTTTAATGGAAATTGGTGTTTTACAGATATGCAACACTGATAACAAATGTGTTAAACAGATTGAAATATAATAATTATTTACCTCGATATTTGTAATATACTTCATAATTTCATTTTCATATTCTTTAGCTTTTAAATGGAAATAAATTTGTTTTGAAACAGTAAAAATATTTTTTCCACATAATCTAGCAATACCAACGTCAATATCTTCCCCATTTGCATCTACACTTTCAACGTTATCGTCTGTAGTTTTGATATCAGTTACAGTTCTCAATTTTATTAAATTTTCAACATCTTGGCATAATGTTTGATATAATTGAGTCCATAACGTAGACACTTTGACATGACCAAGTAAATTCGATATTTCACTTTTCACCTAACGTCTCATATATTCATATTAATATTTTATTTTAATATAAATAATTTTTGATATAACATATTAAATACCTCTCTTTTGGTTGCACCAAAGCAAAGCGTTGTTACCGTATCTAAACTTTGCTTTAAAATATTTTGATCCAAGTCTTCCGAAGTCTGTGGCATTAACTTTTGACATATCAGTCTCATTTTATTACTATCATCAAGTTGAGAACGTATTTCATTATATTTTATCTTTAATAAATTTTTCTTAATTTTAGCCAAAGCATACTTCGACTTAATATCTTCCAAATGTTTAACTATAAAATTGTTTTATTTTTATATATTAATATATTTTCATTTTATATATATATATATATATATATATAAAAAACAATTTTCTCATACCTCTCTGACGGACTAAAAAATCTTGTTCCTCGTATTGTTCTTTCAACGATGAAGAAGAAATTTTGAGTCTACTTCTTTCCGCTTTTAAATATGCAATATTTTTAACGCACTCTATAGTGGAGTCTTTCTTTTTATGTCTTAATTTATACAATAATATATTTTTTCTTACTTCATTAACATCCTTAGTCGTAAATGTTGCATTACCTATTTCAGACCATAGTAATTCTAATATTCCTTTAGATAATCTGTAAAAAATAATAATATATTCTTAATTTTATAATTAAGCATAGCACTTATTTTTAACATGCTAACAACAAATGTTAAACAAACGTTTTCTGTATAGTATCTGTACACGCAGTTGGAGGACATTCCAATTTATGTGCCCATTCAAAGTTATTCGTAGGATTGCCCATGTTTACTAATCACTTGAATTGTGTCAAAGTGACACTATTAACTAAAAAACAAATATCATTATTAATAACAGAATTTTAATACAATATTAAATACCTCAAATATTTTTATCATAAAACAATATTTGCACATCAACATAATCCTATTTTATGGTTAGAAAAATATTAATAGAAGGAATAAACAAAAAATTAAGTTACCAATAGATAATAGAATCTTTATAAATAAACTTACCATTGAAACCAATAACTTAATAATGGTTGATATTGTTTCTTATAGGTAGACATAAGATAAATTAAAGTTTTATTTATACCAAATTGAACGAAGCACTGAGTTTTCTACAAAGGCTATTCGTAAACGTAAGTTTTTAAAAACCTTCGTTATGGTCGTCCGTCGAAATGCATTCAATTAGGGTGGCGCCACAGTAGCTTCAGGATAAATTTTTGAAGGAAGCGCCAAATATTATTAGAGTAGGATTGAGAAATAAACAAAGAACACAAATTTTACCCGTAACTGTTTTGTTATTCACATAATTTTTCATAAAATTAAATGATAAAAAATCAATAAACGTACTATTCACAGTTCACGAAATAAAATCACTCTAGCTACACGTTTTCTCATCATAATTCTTTAAGGTTATATTTACTACATTATTTTGTACTACGCAAGAAGTTGAAATTTTCAATAATCAACTACTTTAGTCGCCAATAATATTAAATTTTTTAACTCAGCATACTTCAATTCGTTTACAATTGCTATATTCATACCATACTTTTTGTCTACACCAGCGCCATTCTGGAAGGTTTTTGAACTGTAATTTATAGCATATGCTGGACACTTTTTCAAATTTTCTCCCATATGAGATGATACTCCTTACCTATACCCTCCATAGTTATAGGTTAATTTCTCATGAAATAACATAACCTTACTAATAAAATAAAAATCTTTTAAAGATAATTATTCTGAATGTTAAGATAAAATATGAAAATGAACTATTTTCGATTACAGTTTATTTATAAATTTAAAATTTTCTCATTAATGTAAGGGCGTGTTTGATTGGTCGTTGAATGTTGGTAATCGTGACCTGTCACACAATTTAGTACATTCTATCAATCCAGAGTGCTCTAGTGTACGGTTTAGCAATAAATGTTTGAAATGAATATTTTTGAATATATTATTTAAATTAGAATTACACACATACATTCATGGAAAAATTGTATATTAGTTATAGTGCATAATTAAAAAATTCGTAATATATAGAAAATAGAAGTAGAATTAAAAAATTATTATATTATACATGCAACCGCGCGATTTATTTTATTTTTAATTTGGTATCATTGTATGAGGGCGGTTAAAATTGGCGGGAAACGAGTATAAAATACATAAATAAATGAAGTTTGAATAAAATTTCATGTAGGTATAATTAATATAAAATAATAAGAATAATTTTCAAGGCAATCTTTTCTTAATTTGATTAATAAACCTTATTCAATGTATATACAAGAATTACAATTTAAATACAGCTTTACTAATGTCACCTTTTTTTAGTGCTTCCAAAGCTTCACGATATTGTGAAAGCGTATAAACTTTAATACCTAATTTTTCATAATCCAAATATTGATCACCCATAGCTTCCAAAAGACCCAATGATCTAGGAAACGTATGAGGATTTATATTCACTCCCACAATAGATAATTCTTTTTTGAATACCTATATAAATAAATAATAATTAGTATAATTTAAAAAAAAAAGTCAAACAATTGTATATAATTTTTACTTTATACGGTTATACTTTATACGGTATACCCTTACTTTATACGGTTCGATGGACATTTTTGTTTTAGGATTAGCTGCACCAAAAACACAAAGACAACCACCAGGTTTTAATAAATTCATAGCGGCTTCCATAGCAGGACCAGAACCGCTACAGTCTATGACTAAATCAAACTCATCATTTGCAAGTTGATTAGGTTCTTTTAGCTTGTAGTTTAAATCTGAAAATATTTAAGTAGTTTAGTTATGATAAAAATAGTTTTTGAAATTAACAATTATTAATATATATATACCAAGTTGAGAAGCCATCTTTCTTCGTTTTTCTTGAGGCTCGCTAATTGTTACTGTATTTCGTAATCCACGAAGATGTAACAAGCAAGACCAGAGAAGACCAATGATACCTGCTCCCATAACCAAAACTTGATATCCTACATGTATCGTACCAATCTTTTTTAATCCATGAGCCAAACAAGATAATGGTTCTGCAAGTGCAGCTTGATGCATTTGAACTCTATCCGGTATTAAGTATACCTTAAAATTATTATTATTATTTAATATCTATTATTACATATATGTACTTATAAGTTAACATAATGAGATAGATTTGATAAAAATATCATTTTCCTTGTATGTAAATGTACCTGAGATTCTGGAACAAGGACATGAGTTGCCCAGCCACCATTTCGAAAAATACCAATAGTGTTTCTTAATCCACCGTCTTTACAAAAATGATAATTTCCAACATGACAATCAGTACACTTATAACATCCATTGTTAGGATCTACCGTAACCCTTTGACCAACTTTAAAATTAGTTACTGCTTTTCCAACTTCATCAACTATACCACAGAATTCATGTCCAAGTGTAAAAGGTCCATCTTGCTTGCATGTAAATGCACCCTGTGTGTAAAATATTATTTTTATTAAATTTAATATGAATTAGTATATAAAATTCACTTAAATCATATCGATTCAATTATGTTTTTACATAAAAAAAATATTTCTTAATTCATATAAATATTTATTATATTTTTATTATCAAACATTTCGTGATAATTTGAGTTGCAACTTCTTTCGCGATAATAATAAACAGTGAAATGAATAAATGATAGCAAATGAAACATAAAACGTAAAAAAACAAAAAGACAACTTTTTGGAATTTAATTTATTATGTATAATTTGTGAATGTGTGTAAGATGTAAAAAATATTTAATTAAAAAAATTATATATGAAAGAAGCATGACGCGTTTCGGTACATGTACGTAAAAATAAATATAATTCACTTGTTCCTATATTTAAATTTGGTAATCAAATGAAGCAGTTAATTCAATTACAATTAAAGGCAATTAAGTGACGTAACGAGAATTCTCGCGACAAAATTATCAATTTAAAATTAAATGACGTACTTCCAAAATATGCAAATCCGTCCCACAAATTCCAGAATAAGCGACTTTAATTCGAACTTCGTCCGGTTTTGGAATAGGAATCGATGTCCTTTTCAAAGTTAGCGTTTTACTTGATGGATCGAACGATAGATACTCCATGTTTTTTTTTTAATATTTTTCAGAAGACAATACTCTAACACTCTTTAACACTCTCAATTCGAGATCAAAACTCATACTAAAAACAGCTGTAGATTCTCCGGTTATTTATAAGCCGTTTGCATGGAAATTTTTTACTTAATTTATCAGGGTCATGTGATGTTACTTAATCGTTGAACTTAATAATGACGTGTCTTCTACATTCCTAGTTGGTCAATAAACATCAAAGATATCTTAGAGCAAATATATTCTTCATGTATCGTATTTACTATGAAAGTTCTAAAGTTCGTTTAAAAGTTTAACGTTCGATTAAATTCTTTTACAAATATATTAAATAAATTCCGTACGAGTGACGAGATATCTTGTTTTTATGTTTTCGATTTTTTTGGAGGCACCCTAAAATGTATCGTACGCATTGTGTTAATTGATCAAACAAAATTAATGCTAATTGATTTTTCCTTTTGTTTGTATTTCAAAGTTGAAGAATGAAAAAACAAATGAATGTATTAATATCAACGATATACGAACAGTAGAAATTTTCTAGCACATGAAATTTTGAAGTTTGTTAAATATAAAAAAGAAAATATTGTTAAAATCAACATATTATGGACATAAACTAGCAAGGGTCATATTTTTTCAGATTTATTTTCTTAAAAAATGAAAATTGAACAGCCCTCAGGTGCTTTTCATCCTATTCATGTTATAGATTTCAGGACAACAATGTGCTTCGTTAACCGAAATCCCTATGGAACACCCCATGACATCGATCCCGTCAATGGAAAGGTACAGTTAGGTCAACATGATCGTTTGCTTTAACACCTGCTTTACCAAGTAACTTCAGAACTTTTATTATTAGTCTAACAAACAAAAAGGTAAAGAAAAAAAGAAAGAAAATTATCTCCTTCATCGATGATGAAAGACAGGTTTAAGCATGATTATAAGATGACCTTTGATTTAAAATAGAAACTATGTTTGCTTTTAGATTAACTATTTATTATAATAGACATTGTACTATGATATTTACTACTTTTTGGTTGTCAGCCATTAATTCGGATAATGTATTGATACGTGTCCGAGTCAGGTATAAAGAGGTATACTTAATTTTACGATATTTTCAATCATAATTAATTATTTGTTATCGATGCCTCATTTATATGGATAAAGAATTCTACTTATTATTTTCATAAATTATTTCTTATATTATAAATATTTACAAAATAGTGAAAATGTGCAGTAGAAATTGTTAGTTATACTATACGAAAACTTTTTTATTTGGGACAGTTATGTTTTTTACTATTAATTTAAAAATTTGAAGTTTTTACCGTATATTAAATCGTCTCTAAAGTTTCGAATATTTTCCTACTAAAGTTTAACATAAATAATATTTTAAATTTTATATAATTTTACTTAATATTGTATCATCTATTTTGGTCAATTAAATAAAAATCAGAAAACTTATGAACAATAAACACGGTAGATACGATTAATTTTGCTTAATTATAACAGATATTATTTTAATATTATCACGAAGTACCCCTCTTGCGGGGTTTCCGATTTTCCTCCCCCGTTTTCATCGAGTCGCAACAAATACACGAGGAAAATTCATTCATGCTCCGGCTCGGGATGAACGAGCGTTCTTCGATTCACGAGAAATTTCGGGTCAACGGGACAGAGTTGCCGGGATAGAAGCTAGCTGCACCAGGAACCGGAAATGAGGTCGAGAATGACGTCATCGCGTTCAGTGCCGTTCATTCAACCCCCGGGGATGAAGTGGGTTACCAGGCCAACTTACTCCCTCAACCCCTTGGTTAAATCATGAAAACGATTCTCTGCTCCAGAAAACGCACGCACGCTTCTCTCCACTCTTCCCCTTCTCACCAACATCCATCCACCCACCGCCTAGTATCTACCACCCAACACTCAACTCACCCCTCAACCAGTAACACCCACCAACCCCCTTAGTCGACTCTCGTCGATTCACGCGTCGCATCGCTCGATGAACGAATAGAATTTCTCAATGCACTTTTCAACTGATCATAACTCGTTCTCTCTCTCTCTCTCTCTCTCTTTTTTATTTTTGAACAACATCAAGTGAGAATGGAATATGATATATTTTCGTATGCATATAGACGTTACAAATTGATCTCACATAACTCGACGAAATCTATGTGTATATTCCACATGAATAGCTATTGATAAACATTACAATACTGTGGGTGCATGCTAGAATCTGCTATATGCATGCTCCTACCTATACACAACATTTTAATGATTAAAAATATTTATTTGTTTAATTTTATATTAAATTAAGCTATTTTACGATATGCATACCATACATTTCCATAAAATTTTCCAATGCAATTTTGTCTCCGAAAAACGAAAACACGTAACTACGATGTCAATAAAAATCTTTTGAATACAATATATCTGTAGAATTTTATGATACTTTTGTCACCTATCGGATTTTTCCACACGTCCATCTGAAAAGTCGTGACTTTGATTTGAGTATCTTTGAAAGAATGACGTCATGAATATCCGGAATAAATCTATCTTCCGAGTATTAAAAAAGATAAGGGAAGATGATTTTTATATGTCACGTTCGATAGATCAAACGTGAGAATAAAAAATAAATGTTTTTATTCTTCTTGTTTTTTTTGTTTTTAAGGATTTTAAAGATGATATAGTTGTATCGGTATTATTCACTTACACGAATAACCAGCAATTCCATATTTCTTTTTTCACTCAGTTTTTTACTCTTTATAGTCGTCTCTAATTTGCGAGGTACTTCATTTAAAAAATCTCTCTCTCTCTTTCTCTTTCTTTTAAGTAGGGGCCATTTTTAACTTACATTTTTTATTAATCGTTTCTAAACTCACTCAGAGGGTCGTCGTTTTTAATCGACGGCGAGGTAAAAAAAAAAAGGAAGAAGATTTATTCGTAATAAGTTAGTATCGTCATTAAAGAGTGGTTCACAATGTTTACTGAAATAAACATAAAATTGTTCGATCGTGATAGGAAATGTGAAAGAAAGTTGCTTTACAATTAATACAAAAAGATCCTTCCTATTAAACCATAAAGTTCTCTATTCAGAGAATAAACGGTAGGTCTTTTTAGGAATAAAAAGTAAACGATGGTATCGAACCATCTAATATCTATGTAGCTCCATTTCGTTGAATCACAAATTTGCTAAAGCTATAAATGTCCACAGATGGTCTTGAGGATAGCTGACAAGCAGACCGGAAGTTAGCCGAGTCGTTTAACCATGGATTAGTCAGCAAAACATAAGCAGACAAGCAGGTGTCCATTTTCCATCCGGAAATGACTCAGTGAGAAGCAGGTCTCTTCTCTCTTCGTGAGATATATTCGGAACTCAACCCCTTGTGTCCACCTACGCTTTACAATGTGAATGCATCTGAGATAGTAAGTATTTGAGTTGATCATGTTTCCAAGGTAAATTTGTGTGCACATATATATATATATATATATATATATATATGTGTGTGTGTGTGTGTGTGTGTGTGTGTGTGTAGAAAAGTGAGGCATACAATTTCATTCAATAATGGACTACATTTGACTGTCTCCTTGGTGCATATATGGTATGCCTGTATACATAGGTTATGTTAGATGGGTAGAATAGAAAGAAGATTTAAAATGTCTGTGTGTATATTTGTAAGCAAGACGTTCTCTTTTCTTCGACCTGCTTTGTTAAAGTTCTCTTTAGGCCGGAAGTTCGTGATCTTCCTGTCTGGGTTTCCTCCCTATTACGAAAAGGATAGGAAAAGGGTCTAGAAACTAATGCAACTTAGAGTTTCAAATTTTATCGTTACATTCACAACGAAAATTATAAGATTATTGTATCGTATGTACTTACATATATATACAAGTGATATATTTATAAGTATTGCATAACAGTTCGTTTTATCTATATAATGGAAGATTTATTATTTTAATATTTTATAAATTATAAAATCACTTAGTATACACTACTGTCGTCATTATTTATTTATACATACTTTTTCTTTCTCTATCTACAATACATATGTAAATTCTTACGTAGATAAGAAAAACTTTAATAATACTAGGATGCATGTTATTTATCATTCATAAGGAACTATCAGCTCATATCTAAAACAGAGCTTGTTGATATTTCTGTTATTGTATTTGTGTTATCTCGATTTTTCTATCTACTGTTACGTTCTACCTACGTTCTATTTTAACCTGAAAGCAAATTCGAAGAAACAGGTTCGAAATTGGCTGAAATTGAAAGGTCACACAAATAGGTAGATCTAAATTGGTTAACGATATTTTGTGATGGAAAGTAATTATATCCATTTATATCTAATACGATTGATGCTTAATAAAAAATACTAATAGTAAAATCGATTTAACAAATACGTTTGTTTTGAAACTAATTTCACGCTATATATTTTTGTTAGTTTCCTTTTAAATTTAATACATAGAAGATACTAATTCCGTTATAGAAATTGATATTGAATAATATAATTCCAGATATTAAAATCGTATACTCCTAATAAACTACTGAATGAAACCAAATCAGTATCGGTTTTTGTTAGATGATCCTCAACGAAACAAGTTGACATTTGAGATTCTCTTTGCATTCATGTACATAAGTGGTTGGAAAGAATGGAGTGAAAAATAATAGGTTTATTTTACATAATCAACCACACGATGATATGTTTTGACATTATATTTAAGAAACGAACCCACTTTTGACGTTAACGCGGTATGCTGTTGGGTGAATGGTCTCTCTCATCGACGTCACTACTTTTGAAACTAGGTCACCATAGGATCCCCTCCTTCATACCACCTGCATCACTTATCCCCTCTATCAATGAAGGTATATAGTCGTTTAAGAGGCCGACCATCCAGGTGAACTCGTTTATCTGGAAAAGCAGAAAATCGAAAAATAAGAGAAGAGGAGAGAATTAAACGAAAGGAGAAAAGATGAAAGCAGTAATTCGTTCGCATCCATTTATTTACTCAACGTACATCACTTTGATAATTATTCTTGTTACGTTCGTTAAATAACACATTTTTTACTTATATACATACACCAAAAGGTTAAGGATTAGGAGATAGCAAAGAGAGTTTAACAAAAACTTTGATAAATATGTGATAATATATTTTCGCAATTATAAAGATTTCATTTTCTTATCAATACGAACACATTTGCTAATTCAATTTATTCTTTGTTACTGGATGTATTAGTTTATTTGATAAAAAAAAAAAAACAAAGAAATGTAAGAGAAAAGAAATTGATAAGAAAGAGGAAAATAGGACAAACACATTACATACATACATACAAATATACTATCAAAGAATCTATATAAAAAGAATTGATTCAAATTTCAAGGTCGGCTACTTGGAATAAAAATTCAACGAAGACCGAAGAAGGAGAGAAACGTATAAAACGATTTAATTCAATGGCTATGCATAGAAGATCTAACCAACCCGTAAACTTATCGGTTAGATACACATATGTGACCTTACTAAAATCGTTGAATAGAATTAATCAGATCACCGACCTCCCGCCCCCGATATCCGTTTTCGAGCAACGGCTATCTCTCTTGTCTTACAACGACATTTTCACTTGTTACATAAACCCACATCCAATGTGTACATAAATACGTACTACACATATACTTAAGTACATAAGTTATATATATATGTATGTGTATCCTGCGTGATGCAATGAACAAAACAAGTGAATGATAGATTTATGATAGACATGGATGGACATATATGCGAAAGTGTATATATGTACGTGTGTGTGTATCATTATAAAGAATTGAAATGATAAAATGATACATGTATATTGAGTGGTTCTTACGTGAATTTTTTCATATGGAAAGTATTGAATGATTACTATAAAAATGTTGCACAAATTTTAAGATGTAAGATGCCCTGAGAAAATACGATTTCATTCTATCAATTTTAAGGATATTTGTCGACACACATATATACACGTACATACATAGTTGCGAATATCGACGAAATACGTGGAATAGTAATACAAGTTTCATCCTTCTTTCTCTCTCTCTCTCTCTCTTTCTCTCTTTCTGTCTAAACGACGAAGAGAGAGAAAGCAATTTCAACGTAACCACATACGTCCGATGATTTACCTGCGGCAAAATGCACGCTGTAAACGCTTTCAATTGTAGGATGCTACGAGTGTGCGTAGCATCTCTCTCCATTAAACCCTACTCGTTTTTCACGTTGACATCCACCACCCATGACATGTGATTTAATTAAATGGTTTGTCCAAGTATACTCTGGAGAAAAATTTTAACAGAGATATTTTATATGCATGCATAGATCCAATTTGTTGACCTTCTATTCTCTTTATCGACAAATTATAATACGTGATCTATACATTGAAATTACATAAACGTATTTTTGTGTTCTTCTTAGTTTTATCACGTTTAAGTAACAAACATACATAGACTGATTAATGAACGTTTACATAAGTTGGATCTTCTCCAGAGAATAATCACAAATTTCACGCTAATCACCAAGGTAAATTGTGTGTAAATATACAGGATGGTTAAAAAGAAAGGATTTATAACTTTCAAGGTAAATAGTTTTTGGCAAATGATGAACAAAAATGTCATAGTAAATATGGGTTAAAAACATTTTATTATATTATTTTTGAATATTTATATAAATATTATTTTCAAAGTTTTTACGTTTATTAGGACCTTTTGTTTTCATCGTTTGTCGAGAAATTACGAACCTATCCTCTTTTGTTAGCATCCTGTATTACTATATATGAACACGTAAGTGATCAATTAGAGACCCTTATTTTTTTGTCAAAGTAAAGAAAATTTGGAAGAAGTATGTAAAAAAAAAATGGTGAGAAAAAGAAAGAAGGAAAGGAAAGAAAAACAAAAAAAAGGGGCATTCCTTGAGCGGTTCCTGTAATTACCAAGCGATGCTGTTGCCAGAGATATCCGAAGAGAAAGGGGGGAAAATAAAAAGGTGGCAATAAATTCCCAACGGCGAAGAATAAACGTCGAGGTCGAGAGCTGGAGTTTCTACTTTCTTCGTCTCTCTCTCTCTCTTTCTCTCTCTTTCTCTCTTTCTGTCAATAAAATTCTATCTTTCTTTCTCTCTCTCTCTCTTTTTTTCTATCTCATGCATTTCTAACTTCTTCGTAATTTCCTCTATTTACGAGACCATAAGAAATTGTTATATACATTTATTTATGTTCCTAACAGTGTTTTAAAAAGAAATACATATATATATATATATATATATATATATATATATATATATATATTATACTAATGTACGTAACTAATGTAAATTTCTGTTTAGTGTTGATTTAATGAAAAATAATACGGACGATGATATTTATTATGACATACATACGTAATTTACAAAATTACATTTTGTAATTTGAAAGATTAGTTAAAGAAAAAAAGAGAGAGAAGACAAAATAGGGGAAGGTTTTTCCCCAAGGGACCATAATTGTGATTTATTCATTATATTTTAACTCGTATTTTAATTTTGTAGACGATAAATTTTATATTTAGTTCCTTTCCTGTATATTTCATTTTTCCGTTTGAATACGCTTTCGATCTTAGTTAGTTAAAGAAAAAAAAAAACTCCACTCAAAGATTAAGAGAAATATTCTGAAGGGTCATAAAATTCCATATCTGAACTGTTCGGAGTTTTTTTTTTTTTTTTTTTATTATATTTCTCTCTGAACCTCACAATTTGAAATTAAAATTATTGAAAAATGAAAAAAAAAATAGAAGAAATAATATGCATGAATGTTTTTCTACCTTGTTGGAAGTATTCATTTTTAAGGAACACACGCCACACTTCCGTATCATAAATTTCCCTTTTAGCAATTCGTTTGAAACTTTACGTAAGCTCCCCAGTTTCCACCATCGACTCTTCCTCTTTACGAGGAATTCTATTTATTACTAGATGTATATGTGTATACCTATATAGACATATGTATCTACTTGTATTGTACATAGGAAATTTAGGAAAACTTCGAAATGGAATCGGTCAACCATTCAACCATGTTACCAACCAATATGTACCGACCAATTCTCGTTAAGTTTGAATTTAGTAAGAAAAAGTATGATACTTTAATGGATGTATCAATACGGACATCATGTAAGAAGCTTTATAGGTCGAGTTAGATCACTACTCAAGAAATACCTCGACATTTAAACACCAATCCTTCTTACTTATATGTATATATGTATATATTACGTAAAATGTTTATCATTTATAATTCATATTAATTTGTTTTCACTATCTTTTATAATACAATAGACATCATGAGAAAGTTTATAGTAACTTTCTATATCTGTACTTTTAGATGCAACTTCTAAGAAGACTTCGAAACATTATTTGATTATACCAAGTTGTCCAATTAAAACTAAAGTTATTATTAATATTATTTTGTTTTATTACTTCGTTTACAATCTCGTATGGGAAAGAAATTTGATAAGAATAATGTTAAAATAACTTTCTGCATATTATAGTTTAAATAATATCACAATGTTATTAATAATAATTTTTGAATTAATTCATTTTTATATATATATAAACTTTTAATAAAAATATTCAATTATTCTTTAGTTTCAAAATAAAAAAGATACAAAATAATAGCAGTCATCGAGATAACGAAAGCTATTCAAAATGTTGAATAAAAAATAATAACAAAATATTTCTTATAAAGTTTTTTTGTGTATAAATGAAGACATCAAAATACATAAATAATCAACTAAATACATAAATGAATTGGAAATAAGTAGAAAATATTCAAGAAAGTTCCGAAACAAATATTTCATCAAATTCTTCTATAATAAAGAGATGAAAATATTATACATATATAAATAAATAATGAATAAATAAATACTTATAGAAATTCAAAATGAATAACCCAAATATCACAGGTAGATAAAATGATTTAACGATCGTTGTTGGTATTATAAATTTAGTTATATAAATCTAAATATTCGCACGTGCTTATGCATGTGTTTGAGAGACTTTTCTGGCCTAGCAACCAATTCGAAATTAAACCGTACCGTTAATGCAACGAGAAGGGCTGGGCATGATGGATGAAGGGGGATAGGAGGAAGAAGAGGGGTAGACCCAGCAACAGCATCCCTTCAGCGATAGCACGTTTCGACGGACGACGCGCCGGTGCGAAGACGGAGATCTTTGAAGGAGGGTGGGTATAGTACTGGAGAATGGCCGGATAATGGTGTGCGAGAGAGAAAGAGAAAGAGGAAGAAAACACGAGAGAAAGAGAGAGAGAGAGAGAGAGAGAGACACGTGAACGGAAAGCGGAAGCAACGGAGCCGCTCAATGAAAGAGCTCTACCCCTGCAACGGATGCGAATGGGCTGGCATCCCATTGAAGGTGCCTTGGATATTCGCATTGCGTATGCGCAGGGTTGACGTGTTTCTCTTTATCGAGCAAAAGCTTCTCTCTCTCTCTCTCTCTCTCTCTCTCTCTCTTTCTACACTGTTCTACTATATCATTTTTCCTCTAGCCATTCTCTTCTCTACCACGAGAAAACATGTTCACTAGAAAAGAGATTCGTCTATATAGAAATATATACATATATATGTATATATTTATATAAAGATCTAGATATTTCTATTTGTGTATACACACACAAACACACATACGAATACGCATACATGTATGCATGCGAACCTCCTGTTTTCTTTTTCATATGTAATCGATCTAATCCCTTACGTAAGCAGAAAAACAAAAGACATTCATCTCGATATTAAATCTGATACAACGTAACACTGATGTCAAACCGACCAAAGCATTTGCTCTAATTTCCATCAACGAACCTTTCTTTTTTAACCGAAAGATTAATGAATATATAGGTGTGTGTGTGTTCTTTTTGTTTTCTATAGGTCGTTAATTGAATTCAGGTAGACAGATCTATTTTTTACTAATTAATTAAATGTATAAATTTAATCTGATCTTCTTATATAACTAATTAGTCACTAATTAATAGAACTTCCAGATATTTCTATTCTTTTTTATTTCTTTTTTCTTATTTATGCTTACGATTTAGGTATCCTAAATGATCAAATCAAAATAAAATGATCAAAGAAAAAAAATGAGAAATAATCGATGTTTCTAATGAAACGATAGCTTTGACGTGTCGTGGGCGTACTTCCGTTTCAACTTTAATCACTTGTCAGTGGTAATAAACCCACAACTATTTCGGTTAACTAATTTTAATGATCCAAATACTTTCGATAACGAATAGGATCAATTAACGAGAAAGATCCTTTTGATATCAGCTTCAACTTTCGTGATATGTCAAAGTGAAACATTAGTCTTTTGAACAGTTCCTTTGATATGCGACGATCGGAGGGGGATTATTAAAGTGTCGTCAAATGTTATGAACTTGATTAAATTAGATTATGGATCGTAAGACTCGTGTCGGTCGATAAATTGAGTCATCGTCGATTGTATCGAATTCGTTGGATAATTAAATTCAATGTTAAAGTTCGTTTGTTCATTCGTGTGAATTGTTACGGAAATTTCATTAATAAGTTATTACATTGAATTTTCTTTTTAATAAATACCACCAGGAAATTATATTTGTAAGCCGTGGGGAAAAACAAACGCGATTTAATTTATATAATTCATTTAAATTATATAATCATTCATAAATTATATAATTCTTTCGTTCGTTCGTGGAATAATATCGAACCAAGTTTTTGAATAAAATCGAACTTTATTGTATATGAAAAGCAAAATCAAAACTTTGTTATTAAATTACCAATGAAATTGGATTTGACAAAGAAATATTCATAAAAAAGAAATAAAGAAATAAAATTAAAAAAAAAAAAGAAATTATTATTTCATTCGAACAAACGAAATAATGGTTGGAATAACGAATAATATAAACAAGGAAGGATGTTGGTAGTAGTAGTCGCCTATGTATGTATATTGGTATAAGTTTAATTGTTACGTCTATAGAACAGAATGTGCAGGAAGGGAACGAGGTCTCATGACATTTCCCGTAGACATTTCTTTATTCAAACTCGGTTGGTGCTATTCGTTGCAGTTGAAGACAACACGTGCTGCTTCTTTCGTATATTTATCTTTTCCTTACTTCCCTCTTTCCTTTGCACAAATCGCCGACGCGTGATTCCCTTCTCACGTTTCGCCTAAAAAGAGTTACGCGTATTACACATCATGCATATGTGTTTATAACGGGTAAAGCATTTAAAACAGATCATTCTAATTATTTGATTATTATAGACGATAGAATCTAAATTTCTATTGTCTCGCGGTTTCGAAAAGAACATAATTATGTGTTATATTTTTATTTTGTAAAATCCAATGAAGTTTACTGTATACGTTCCTAAAATACCCTACTCTCTCTGGATAATATTATATGTATATAGAAAAATATAAAAAAAATAATAATAATATTTATTATTATTATTTTCATTATTATTTTTTTTTATTATTATTTTTTTATTTTTTTTTTTATTATTATTTTTTTTTATTAAAGTGAAAACTTCTTTAGAATGGGTGTGATATGAAAATATGTAACGAAGCGGTAGGCGGCGATGTAACGGAGCGGTAGGCGGCGGTGTAACAGAGCAGCGGGCGTCTATGAAACGGCCAAAATAGTAAATAAGAAGAGAAAAAGAGACAAACGAGCCTCGTGAAAAAGTCTCGTAAACGATCCTCGTAAAAGAACCTCGGAAAAGAGCCTCACTCGCTAGGCTGTTACACTGCCGCCTACCGCTCCGTTACATTTTTTCAAATCAAACCCATTCTAGAGAAGTTTTCACTTTAAAAAATATTAACTTGTGATTTATTACCCTCGTAATTAAATAAGTTTCGTTTGACACATTTTTTTGTATCCTCGATAGCAATCGAGAGATATTTGGGTGGCCTATATTAAATACTTCATCCGGTATATATTATACATATGGTTCCCATAGACGTTACAAATTTCTAATCTAGATCTCATTGCTGGTACTACCTTTGAATATCCTTTCTCACGTTCATTAATCTTTAGATTTTCTTTCCCAATAAAATTACGAAACTTTTGATACATTAATTATATTCGTAAGATATCTAACATTGTAATTTCCTATTTGAAAACGAAACTTGAATTAATGCGATTAACTTGCTGAAGTTGATCAATGTGTGAAAATGTTTACCTAACTCAATCTAAATATAGAATAGGTGTACAGTTAGTAGTAAGCTAACAATAAGGTGTCTGAGAATGTTATAATCCATTTGGTATATGATCCAGAGATGAGTTTATGGCAAATTACAATTTATGAATACTGAAAAGAATTTTTCTATAGAGGGACAATTTCTTTCTGAAAAATTAATAACTGGAAGAAAAAGTTTTTTGCAAAAATATTTTAGATTTAATTCGAAACTTTGACGCAACTTTAGGTGGACCATAACACACTTATTGTTAGACACCTTATATTATATCAAAATTATAATAATTATATTATATATATATATAGTATATATTATATTAATATATATTATATTAATATATATTATATTAATATTAATTATATTAATAGTAATTATTTTATTATATTAATATTAATATTTATTATATTATATATTATTTATTATATAATATTTAATTATTATATTATAAATATATATAATATTTATATTAATTAATTATATATATAATATAATTATTTATATATATAATATATTATATAGAAAATAAATTCATTTTTACATGTTTCAAGATGATCGATAAAATTGAAATCAAATAACAAATTTTCTTGGTTAAATTTCATACGTTAACAAAATGTTAAAGAGAACTAAGGAGATTCATGAAAACGATATCTACAGAGAAATACACAAAGTAACCACAACACAAAATATAATGGATTTGGGTTTTTCTTGGAAAAAAAAAAAAAGAAGACAACCATAAAATAGCGTTGACAAGATGAATAGTAAAAACGGCAGGAGCTATGATTCAAAAGCTGATCCGCAGGTATGGTTCCTTGTTACAATATCTCATAGCATTTTTCCTACCACCCTGACCTTTACAGAAATCTTTTGTTTAGCTGCAACATCCGCTTTTTCCTAATACCTTTTTTCTTCTTAAACTCCTCCTAGACCTTTCTTTCTTTCTTTTTTTTCTTTTTTCTGTTAAAATCGAAGAAGACACTTCTTTCAAAGCACAATGAAAGTAGGAATGACTATCCAATTTCAAACTAACTATAATAGAATTTGTTAGCTGTTATTGTGAATTCTATATATTTTTCAACACGTAAAAAATTGATCGATCTTCCTGTTTCTATCGATAACATCTTCTTCCGTTTTACATATACAACATACATAAGCGAGGGAAGTTGTACAAACGGGAAGTAGTTGATGACGTAAATAATTAACGTCCAAAATTACTCAACGCCTAACGGATTATTTTTGCAAAGATTCCTGGCCGTTCAACGGCCAAACGTTCTATTCTATCATTAACTCGTGTTTACTCTTGTTTGATTTAATACCAAACAACCCACGCACGCATCGTTCCTTTCTCATCAGAAATCCTAAAACTCGTTAAGATTTTCTTATACCCTCTCGACGATTCGAATTATATCGTATTAAAAGAGAATTACAAAATGAAAAAGAAAAATAAAATGAGAATTGAAAATTATTTTTTCTCATTTTTATTTTATACGCATCATTTGATACGAAAAATCGTTTAAATGATGATCCAAATATTTACAAAATGAATTAAAAAGTATTTCTCTTGAAAAAAAAAAAAAAAATGACAAAAGTATATACTTCTATGAAAATCATTTAGTTATTCAGAATATTCTTTTGTTGATTTGTACATTTTTTTTTTTTTTAATAAAAATAAAATAATTATCTTTTAATTAATATTTAAAAATCAACACAAAATATTTCTTATTCAATATTATTTTTAATTTTGTTTACAATAAATATTCTTTCCTTATTTTTTCCCTAATAACAGAAAATATTGAAAAATATTGAATACATGTGTATTTAATATTAACCAGTTAAGTATGGCGATCTGTGCGCAGAGTAGTGCGCTCCGGTGTGTGTCGCGAAAATCAAGCGATGACGGATATAGTCGTCGTCAAACACACAGAGTAAGTGACGCTGTTAAAATATTGGATAGTCAAAAAGACGACTTTATTTTAGAAAATGAACAATTTTCTTAGTAATGTACACAAATAAAAATTTACAATTGTAATTCACAAAAATGTAAAAATTTATTCTTGACTTTTTTTTTTCACCTCTAAACATTTTAAACAAATATTAAAATTTCCGAATATAATTTAGTTTTACGCCAAAATTACAATTTAAACATCATATTGTAACAAATTTTTACGCATGACGAATATAGACGTCATAACACCAAATTTTGCCACATCCCCATGACGGATATAGTAGTCAAACACGCTTAACTGATTAAAAAGACATTAAAAATCTTTTTTTTTTTTTAATATTAAATACACGTGTATTTGAATATTTATCAATATTTTCTGCTACTAGGATTTTTATGAATGAAAACAGATAATTATAATATCAATATTATGTAAGATGACTCACATAAAGTAGTACACACATGTATAATAATCTTATAGTAAACTCAGACCATTCTTGGCGTGTTCTGTTCTGTTGTTAACTGGAACCATCAAAGGCGCTTCCATTTAGAGTGCGAAACTACGTGGGCGATCTTCTTCCTGTCTAGCTTTCAACAAGCGTTTCGCCAACTCGCATTCCGAGGTGTTTGTAGCCCGATTAAAATATACTCGAGAATTTGCATCAGCGAAACGAAACTAAACGATCTAAAAAAAAAAAAAAAACCAAACAAAAAAAAGTGAAAAAAAAAATAACAAAAAAGGAAAAGAAAATACTGAGAAAGTTCGAGGTTTGTATTTCACTTTGAAATCTGATATACTAAACGTTGAACCAGCTACAGGTGATGATTACGCATTCGTATTATTTGCCTATCAAGTGAATTCCTCAAAGTGGTTTATCGACCAATAAATACTTTGTTTTTTATTATTATTCTTAATTTGTTTCTTAAATTTATTCATCGTTGAAAATTAACTGCAAATTTTACGGTTAAAAATGACGACGAATGACTCTCTAGTTTGGCGCATTTTCAAAATTATTTTCAGTTTGGTGCATAAATGTGAAATATTTACGATTTTTTCTTTTTTTTTTTTGTTGACAAAAATTGTTCAAAAAATTTGTAAATAATAATTAAAAGAACATATATTTTTTTTTAAATATATTTAGATAACTTATACAATTACAATAATATTAATATATATTTGTATGAAATCTGCAAAAGGCAGAAAATTGAAAGAAGAAAATTTGTTAACTAATTATTTTTTCTTTACTTAAATCAATGCTAAAGACCATACTTGTTAGTTTATGTTCATAAATAATTCTACATTTGATTTAATTAATTAATTAACAACATATTCTTTTATTTAAAATTGTCATAACTGTTAATAACTTTTATGGAACCCAAAAGATGTAGAAACGAATTTGATAATATGATACATATTCTCATTTTACTAATTCAAATAATATCACAATATTTGCATTGTTCGATGAACTGAAATATTTGTTCATATGAAATTTATAATATTATAATATATATTATAATATTTAAATATATATATTATAAATAATATTAAAAATATAAATCTAATATAAATATAAATTAAATTAATTATTATAATTATTTAAATCAAATAAAATATAATATAAAAATAAATAATAAAATAAAATTAAAAAATATAAATTATATATTACAATACGATTTATTATACGATATTATACAATTTTTATTTTTTATTAATTAGAAAAATCACAAAATCATTTTAAAAATGATTGATTTCCATTAAATAGAAATATTAAAATAATAACATTCCAAAAGAATGAAAATAATTTTCTCTGTTTATAAGTATTGAATATTTATGAAACGATCAAAATCTTAGGTAGGAAATTCAAGATCCATAAAGATCGTAAAAGATGGAAGATCAAGTTCTCCTCCGTCTGGCCGGAAACGGATATGACGTAGTTCTAATAGTAACTGTTCGTTCGAGCTTCGAACAAGTCTCGAGAAAAGGAAAAGCAACTAATAATAATAATAATTTCTTAGCATCTAACGTTTTTTTCGAATGATCATCAAGAAAACAATACGATTTTATCATTTAAAAATAATAAAAATAGAACAAGAAAAAATAAGAAACATCGGCAAACATTTTTCTGTTTCTTTTTTTTTTTTTTTTAATAAAATCGATTTTAATAAAACGATCGTAATTTGTTCAAATATTTTCATCATTGAGGCAAGCTTTCGAGCTTTCTGCAAACGAATGCTTGTAAGTTATTCGTTCGACGAATCATTGAAGGACATTTGAACTTCCTACTTAAACGGAAACGGAAATGACGCAAAGGATCAATCGGTTAACAACGTAATAGAAAAAGTTTTGCAATATTGCGCGCGACAACCGGAAGTACCCGAATGCCGGATGTTTTCCTGTACAAAGGAAATATAATCATTCGATCGATAACTCGATTTCTAGAATCCCCGGTTCAATACTCGAGATAACTAATTGATTGATTATCGAAGAAATCTCTCTGATCAAAATATTAATTATTATATAAATACATATATGTATTAGGTGTAGCGGAAAATTCAGTTTGTTTTTAGAATTAAATTTTCATATATTTTAATGAGCTTTATTGAATAATATAATTGTTATCATTATTTTTCACTTCTTGCTAACGTGATAACAATTTTTATGTCACATTAGAATAAAAATGTCTATCCCTAAAGGCAAAAACTTGAATAAACTTGAATCAGTGTTTGTTTGAACGGACAAAATTTTCCAGTAGACCGAATATATTCAAAAAAAAAAAAAGATACCTGAATCATAATCGATCATTAATAATATCAGTTATCTAATTTTTGCAATAAAGTTCAATTACTTAACCAGTTAAACGTGTTTGACGACTATATCCGTCATGAAGATGTGGCAAAATTTGGTGTTATGACGTCTATATTCGTCATGCGTAAAAATTTGTTACAATATGATGTTTAAATTGTAATTTTGGCGTAAAACTAAATTATATTCGGAAATTGTAATATGTTTAAAATGCTTAGAGGTGAAAAAAAAAGAAAAGTCAAGAATAAATTTGTAACTTCTATAAATATTCGATTTTTTCTCTAATTTTTCCATTTATTATGTATAAATATATGTTTATATTAAGAAACTGTGTGTACATTACTAAGAAAATTGTTCATTTTCTAAAATAAAATCGTCTTTTTGACTATCCAATATTTTAACAGCGTCACTTACTCTGTGTGTTTGACGACGACTATATCCGTCATCGCTTGATTTTCGCGACACACACCGGAGCGCACTACTCTGCGCACAGATCGTCACACTTAACTGGTTAAATAATTTCGAAATTTGATGCCTAATCAAAAGTGTATATACAAAAAATGAAAATTTATAAGTTATACTACAGATATTAATTATTTTTGAAATATATTGATCGATGAATACACAGGATATATATATCGATCATAATTTAATTGATGATATGTAGAAAAACAAACAAACCACGATCAATTTAGGTATGGTGGATAGAGGTAAGGAGTAAAATCTCTTATGGGAGAAAATGTGAAAAAGTGTCCATCGTTTTCTGTAAATAACCTCTGTTCAAAAACCTTTCAGAATGGCGCTGGTATAAACACTTGGTATGGTATAAATGTAGCAATTGTAAATGTATTGTAATTGTTTATTTTTCAATCCTACTCTAATAATATTTGACGTTTCCTTTAAAAATTACCATGATGCTAATGTGGCGCCATATTTTCAATTAGTTCGTCAATTAGTTCGATTTCGACGGACACTTTTCATATACAGAGATGTTACTCCTTACCTCTACCCTCCATAAATTAAGGCCAAATATGTATTAATATTCTAACAGAATTTATTTGTTGTTTTTTTTTGCATTATCATCCTTATCAAAATTAATTTATCACTTAACAATATATCAACGTCGTCATCCGTTAGCAATAACAAAATAGCACTTTCATCGTGATCTCATTTCCTTTGTGATTATAGTAAGAGCCATCCAAGGTAGTCTGTTGTCCCGAGCGGATGAATGAGGCTTACTTATTTATGCGCGTCCAATCGTGCCAACCAGAGTCAATCGATCGATCTTCATACGCAAGCACACTCGATCGGTATTTCATTCAAAGGAACTTCTAAGTATCGTTTAGTATTTTATATTAGCATAGAATGCCTAATATTTTTGATACAAGCACTAAACGAAAGTATTGACAGAAAATAAATTAATATTCTCTGTAAATCCTTTATTAAAATATTCTTTTTTCTCAATACAACATCTCTCTATATATTTTTAATTAATTATCTTTATTTAATATTAAATATAATTAAAAATATTTTTTTAATATATTATTATATTATTTATATTTATATTTATATATTATATTTATTT
>NW_015149020.1:1008604-1055115 GCF_001465965.1 Polistes dominula | reverse complement strand
GAAAATATTTTTATTAATAATTATAATATTTTTATAATAATATAGTATTATATTTATATGTTATATTTATTTTTTATTATATTTATATAAATATTAATTAATATATTTATTTGATATTATATTTAATATTAAAAATAATTTAATTATCTTTAATTATCATATTAATTTATTTTATTTTAATGGAGAAAAAAATATTTTTAATATTATACATATTGTAGATCGTGAAAGATTAAATTGTAGGTACGACCAAAAAAATAGTTTTCAATAATTAAAAATAGTTATTAATTTAAAAATGGAACCCGATGAGCATATTTTATATTATTTCTATTTAAATTGAGATTCGAGAGATATTTTTTTCATAAAAAGAAACAATTTCATAGAGAATCGTACTATTTTTTTTTACGAATTTATACAAAATTAATTAGTCATTATTAATACATTTTTTTCCGTATTGCGGATTGAAAAGTTTCAAGGTTGTAGTATTTGACGTATAGGAAATGTTTACTTTTTTATTTTGTCTTGTTCTACTAATACCATTATTATTAATATGAGATTACTGTCACTGTCATATTAATAATATTATTGTAACCACACCACATTTATTATGAATATTATCGTAACGGCAATACTTATACATTATTGTGAGACCGTTAAACTTAAACACTACAAGACCCCTCTTATTTCCGCTTACACGCTTTCTCGCTTCCTTCCGGGGTTCTTTTCAAACCCCTCACCAACTTCCCAAACAAAACCTTCTATTTCCTCAGTTTTCATTTTCCAAAACCCCGAGAAACATCTTTCGTACCTAACAATACTATTCACATAACAACTTCTTTGAATCTTTTGAAAATCATTTCACTTATACACATCCGTCTTACTAACACAATGAAATAAAGAAAAAAAACATCTCAAAAACAAATTCCACACTTATTTAAATCTATTTCCGTTCACGAAAAAGTTACAAAAATAAATATTAAATTTTGTCTAAATTGACTACCCCCATAAAATAAATCCCAATTATCGTTAAATAAACCAACCTGTTTTTTTCGTTCATTATTATTATTATTATTAACGAAATAAAACATTCTTTCTTACACTAACGATCAGCAGTTCGTTTAACATCAACTAAAACCGTTAATTTCTTACACAGTATTATTTCAATCTAACCGTAACAGATGTAAACAAACTACTGAGACATCACCACCTATCTTTGTGATCATCTCATTTTGTAAACATAAAGAAAACTCGAACGCCTAAGATACTGTAGCATGAAATCATGAACAGTGTCGTTCCTGTTGATTACAATTTAAGGAATCTGATGAATTTGAAACAACATGCAAGAATAAAAGATAATTTAACTAACATAAACATAAATTGGCAGCCCATAGCTTGTGTAATGAAACGTGTAATGAAAATGCAATAGACATTACTCAAACATTTAGAAATGTATTAGTGAAATTAAAAGCTTTATCCCCTAAAATGATGCTACATTTACATATTTCTTTTTTGATGGAGTAGGGGGGAACAAAATATGTACACGTATACGTCCTATATGTGATATGTGTTTATTTGAAAGCTGATAGAGTAAAAGAGAGACATGAAGAGATCGAGTATAGCAACTTCTAATAATAGGAACCCTCTGGCTAAATTGATTTCAAGTGACCTCAGAGAGATGACGCTTTGTATAAGCTTTTGCTCTCGTGTACAGGAACGATATAAAATTACCAAGGTTTTCTAACATCGTGGGCGTTGTATATCATCTCTTTCTCTCTTTTTCTTGCACTCTCTTT
Organism: Polistes dominula; assembly: GCF_001465965.1. The sequence continues at coordinate 1,053,325 of NW_015149020.1, read as the reverse complement.
CTTTTTCTTTTTTTTCTTTTTTTCTTTTGCAGTAACAGGAGGTCGCCTTAAATGGTGTACTAGTTAAATCGTTTTCCTTTTAAAAACATACATACAATACATGTATATACAGTATTGGTAAAAGTAAACAAGAAGTGTTTTTCTCTCGGTAGCACGTGTCTGTACTCTTAATCCATTGAATGGTCGTCTGTTCCATTGAAGGTGTCTTGGATATTCGCATTGCGTATGCGCAGGGTTGACATGTTTCTCTTTATCGAACATTAGCCTCTCTCTCTCTCTCTTGTTCTCCCTTTTTCCCTCTTTTTCTTTCTTTTTCTTTTTTGTAGTAGCAGGAAGCTGTCGTTTTAACATTTTTTTACATAGAAACCAATTAAGGATTATTATATTTTTCAATTTTATTGTAAATAGACATTTCATTATTAGAGAAATATAATTTTTAAATCAATGATAAGAAAATTGATCTTACAAGACTATTCATATACCTACACAAGATATAATAAAAATACAATGAATATTTTTGTAAGTCATACTTTTGATTAACCCTTTCTTTGTAATTTACAATACTTATTGAAACGATTGTGTATAGTCTGGTGAAATTAATTGTTTTATGTTATATTTAACATTAAACTTTTTTTTCAATAAAATACACTTTTGCAATTAAATTTACATCGATTTAAAATTTATATAAATATAAATAATATTAATAATTATATTAATATAAATATAAATAAATATAAAAAATTTAAATAAATATCTTTTTATATAACCTTATTTTTTAAATTTAGATTAATTGTTTTACAAGTTAATTGTTAATAAACAATTTAATTAGTTACAATTGATAGTGGGGATACGAATACACTTCTGTAACTTACTGTATACATACACATGCATACAATAAGTGTATGTAAAAGAATAATCAATAAATTTTTTTTTCTCAATAAAATGTGTCTGTACTCTCAATCGCTTACGATTATAAATAAACAAATCATGTTTGAACGATGCAAAAAATAGGATTACGTACTAGTCGTATGTGGGTATCCTCTTCATGACATTTCAAACTTTCTACTTTTCTTCTTCTTCTTTTTTTTTCCTTTATTCTAGCTTGTACTCCTCTCACTTTCACTTTTTTTTCGAATTCGCGCAGGCGATCGTACTAAAAGGTGGTCGGAAAAAGAGAAAGATTATATGAAGAAGAAAGTGGAAGTGAAAGAAATGGAGAGGAGAAAGAGAATATCCGGTAATCAAATTCAACTTATCCATAAATAGTTTTCGACCTTTACTTGTCGAAGATGTAAAGAAACATTTTACGATATCCATAATAAAATTTAAGGTTCATTTATTATTTAGACATATATATAATTATATATATTAGGTCGAGTCATAAATAACTTCCGTTTTTTATGAGACAAAGAATGGCGTTTCTGCGACTGATAAGTGCAAGACACCTTTCATGGAGTTTTGTTTGCACTCTTTGCAATTGTTCAACGACTCTATTGGATTTTGCTCAAATATTACCTTTAAAAAGTTCATCAAAGTCGAAAATACGTCCTGCACTTGGTTCATCTTTTAAGATCGTATATCCAGAACGGAATTTTACAAATCAATTTCTGACTGCCCTATCAGTTATCAATCCTGCACCGTATACGCTGCATATATTTTCAGCTGTCACCTTAGTGCTATTGCCTTGTTTCAATTCCTAAAGTATTACATGTCGAATATGCACATTTTACTATCCATTTCAGTGGTTAAGAAAAACGGTTAAATGTAACATTGACTACATAACAAAATTAACAGAAGACTAACTGAATCCTCATCTATATAGTGATATCAAAAATCCGTTTGTTTCGGTGACTTATAGTAGGTAAATACGAAAAATAGATTCTACATAGTCGCATCGGAAGTTACTAATGACTCGACCAGATATATATATATATATATCTTTTATCTATCGTAAGGAGAAAATCTTTCCTATTATTAGAATAAATCTTTCTAATAAGTTAGACAAACTAATACTAATTAACCAGTTAAGTGTGGCGATCTGTGCGCAGAGTAGTGCGCTCCGGTGTGTGTCGCGATAATCAAGCGATGACGGATATAGTCGTCGTCAAACACACAGAGTAAGTGACGCTGTTAAAATATTGGATAGTCAAAAAGACGACTTTATTTTAAAAAATGAACAATTTTGTTAGTAATGTACACACAGTTTCTTAATATGAACATATATTTATACATAAACGGAAAAATTAGAGAAAGAAATCGAATATTTATAGAAGTTACAAATTTATTCTTGACTTTTCTTTTTTTTCATCTCTAAACATTTTAAACATATTAAAATTTACGAATATAATTTAATGTTCGCCAAAATTACAATGTAAACATCAAATTGTAACAAATTTTTACGCATGACGAATATAGAGGTCATAAAACACCAAATTTTGCCGCATCTTCATGACGGATATAGTCGTTAAACACGTTTAAGTGGTTAAGTAATTGAACTTTATTGCAAAAATTAGATAACTGATATTATTAATGATCGATTATGATTAAGGTATCTTTTTTTTTGTGTTTTTTGTTTTTTTTTTTGAATATTTTAGGTCTACTGGAAAATTCTGTAAAACGAATATAATTTAGTTTTCGCTATCCAAATTACAATGTAAACATCAAATTGTAACAAATTTTTACGCATGACGAATATAGACGTCATAAAACACCAAATTTTGCCACATCTCCATGACGGATATAGTCATCAAACACGCTTAACTGGTGTAATATTGAATTTGTATGTTTTAATATCTAAATGTCTCGTAATTGATTGATGAATTAAATATAGGAATTGAGAAAAAAAGAAAAAAGAAAAGAAAAACAGAATAAAAAAACAAATATTTATCTCCATTATTATTCGTTTAAAACAACACTTGTCCGCATGCATTTTACATATGTGCATATACACACGAACGTGCGTCATTATCTCCTCTCTGTACAGTTTTTTTATTGCGAAGAAAAATAGAAAACAAAATCCATCAGTGATAAACAATGATTCGATTTCTCTAAAGAGGAAAATGCATGAATAAAGGATAGAGAGAGAGAGAAAGAGATGGAGAGAGAGAGAGAGGACAAGAAGTGTAGAGAGGTTTGTTGCGTGTGTATCGATTGGGGACGCGGTTCGCCGACGAGACTAGCCTACATTCGAACCCCTTCCTTTTCACCCCTTTCTATATCACCCTCTCTCTCATTCTATCATTCTCTCCCTCTTTCTCTCTCTTTCTTTCATTCTTTCATTTCCCATTCTTTATTTCCCACTCTCTCTCTTTCTCTCTCTCTCTCTCTCTCTCTCTTTCATTTTCTCTTTCTGTTTTTCTCTCATTCATTTTCTCTCTCATTCAATCTTTCTCTTTTTCTCTTTTCCATTTTTCTTCTTTCTTACTTTTAAATTTATTTTCTTCTTTCTTTTTTTTTTTTTTGCACTAGCAGAAGACTGTCGAAAATGACGTACTAGTTAAATCGTTTTCCTTTTTAAAAACATACCATACAATACTTATATATACAAAGTATCCTAGCTAAAGAAAAACATGAACATTTTGTTTGTTTGTTTGTTTGTTTGTTCTTAATAATATGAAAAATCTTAAAAGCATATTTTCAAAAGAAGTATATCATAAAAGAGAACCTAAGCCCGTCTAGAGTCTATAAAATGCTCGCTTGTCTTACAACTTTATCATACTTTCGGTGTTCAAGGTCATTTGAAGATGCAGGTATGGTTAAATGTAAATTTTTACCCGCTACTAGGTACAATAGAAAAAAAAAATACACGTTTATAGAGTAAAAAAGTACTGACAATTTTGAAAACATTTATAAAATTAGTGACCCCTTTATAAAAAATTTTGTTGATCACGATATATCTCTTTTTAAACCAATCAAAGTATATTTGTTACTTACGTATATTAATGCCACCGTAGCAAAATTCCGCTAATGCGCCAATCTACACCTTAAATTGTTGCGAAACAAAATCATAGAATAATTAACTTTATTTAAAATTAAAACACTTTGAAAATTCAAAACATTTTACTTATAAAAAGTAGTCAATCGGATTTCGGTGGAAAATGGGCCGATATAGAATTTAATATAGATTCAAAACAGTCTCTATTTTCTTTCACCTGATGCTGTCGCCATAACCCTGACGAAACCCCGACGAAACCCTGACGGTTGCTGTGTGCAAACAACAAGGTTGTTGTGTGCGAACAACAAGATTGCTCTTTAATGGCGCATTAGCGGAATTTTTGCTGCGGTGTCATGGCATTAATATGTAAGTACCGTATATTTTAAATAGTTTTCATATTATCAAAAACAAAGAGAGAGAGAAAATATTTAGATAGTCTCCTTTAACTGGGACACCTTTTATATGCACAGGTAAAAATATTACAAGCATTTTTCTCTCGGCGACATGTGGACACGTGTGGACACACTGTTAATTGCACACGACTATAATTAAAAATTATATTCGAATGGTGGGGAAGATAGGATTACATACTTAATCCTTTATGAGTATCCTCCTCTTAATATTTCGAACTTTCTCCCTTTTTTTCCCCCTTTCCTTTTCTCCCTTTATACTTTCTTATTCTAACTTTCTCTCTCTCTCTCTCTCTCTCTCTCTTTCTTTCCCTTATTCTCTCATTCTGTGTCGACCAAAGTTCTCGTTTTGTCTTTCCAAAGTTCTCCGCATTATCTCCGTCCCTTTTCATTTCTCTCTTTCTTTCTTGCACTGACAATCAGTGACAACGTGAGAGAACTGCCACGCTTACCCCCTCTCACCTTCCCGAACCTTGAGTCCTCATTCAACGTTTCCTCCTTTCAGCTTTTTCCTCCCACCAAGGAAGGCACCCCATTCGACCCCGACTCTTCGACCACTACGTGCGCAGGTTCGAACCAAATGGTAGAAAAAAGAGAGAGAGAGAGAGATAAAAAAAAGGGAATTTCCGACGGTTTACCAAGAGGGGATGAACTATCGAGCGAAAGGGTGGAAATGAGTTCTTTCCCTTCCCTCACGATCGAAACAGAAATTTCTTTTTCGATCATTTTATTATTATGTATATTAGGATTTTATTCAAAACTCTGTTGTGTTAGTTATATTTTTTTTAATCATGGATTTTTACCCTTACTTCTGCACATCAGAAGCGTGTTTCTTTTAAATATATTTAATACGTTCTTTTGATCAATTGTATTATTTAATTATTATTTAATCCTATTTAAATCTTACATTTATTAATTCTATGTAACTTTGACGTCATACATTTATAGATACGTTATTTGTATTTTTCAAATGTTATCTCATTTTATCAGCATTGGATTAATTGTTCAATTATATACAAAATTTGTCATTTTGTTTATGTCCATAATAATAATTTATATTTAATATATCGTAGTCTGATAATATATATATATATATATACTTTATTATTATACATATTTGTTAAAAATAATATTATAGTTTTTTATTTTATATCATTTTTCTTTATATATACAGAGAGAGAGAATTATAAAAAGATAGGGATAGTTCAATCGATAGGAAGAGTCCATGTTTGAACGAATCTTTTCGTTATTAAAATTTCTATTATTTTGTATTATTTTTATTTTTTTCGAAATAATAATAATAAAAAAAAAAGAAACATTTATTTCTCTTATCAAATAAATTTGTACTATTTTAAATACGAATTAAGAGAGTACTACGACTACTCCTTGAACCTATTATTGTCGGATTTTCTTCCATGATTACACAAGAATTTATCAAGAAATTACAAGAATTTATTAAACTAATATTTAACCTCTAAATACAAATGAAACATTTTGTAACAAAGATACTAAATTTATTTCTATATTTTAAACTAAGGTTTATAATCAACATAAACAATCTTTTATTAATTAACAAATCAAAATTATTAAATATTATTAAATGTGCGCCATATTAGAAGTGAAAATTCGATTAAAAAAATAATATTCATTTATTAGTGTGTAACTTGAAAATTACATAGACCCATAGAGGGTTAAAAGTCTCTGGGAAGCTCGAAATTCCATTCAATGTTTCCCCAATTTCAAAGATACTAAATTTACTCCCATATTTCAAACTAAGGTTTATAATCAACATAAACAATCTTTTATTAGTTAACAAATAAATATTATTAAATATTATTAAATGTGCGCCATATTGGGAGAGAAAATTCGATTAAAAAAATAATTATAATTTATTAGTGTGTAACTTGAAAATTACATAAGCCCATAGAGGGTTAAAAGTCACTGTGAAGCTCGAAATTCCATTCAATGTTTCCCCAATTTCAAAGATACTTTTTAGTACCTTTCACTCTTTCTCTTTTTCTTCTCACGTATGCAATTCCATCGTAGTAGGAGAGACAAAAGTGAATGTAAAAGAGGGATAAAAAAAGAATAAGGAGAAGAAGAAGAGACACGAGGGGTTTCTCTCTGAGACGATCTAACATTTTAAAGATAAATGTCATCGACTTCTTCCTTTATAAAATACTTATCTCTCTCTCTCTCTCTCTCTCTCCTTTTTCCTCTTTCTCCGAAATTACTTTTTCCCATGAGAAAATAAAAAAATTTCAAAAAGCATCCGCTTTTAGTAAGTTTCACTTTATTTAATGTTTAAATTTTATTATTATACATTTACCGTTATCCATCCCTCGTTCTATTCAATATGCAAATCTTTCTATATTTTTATAGAAATATATATATATAATATAATATTTTCCAATTATTTATTTGATATTTATTTAATATCCATCATAATTAGCATAGCTTATAAACTAAACTCGTATAAAAAATAACAAAAATTCATTTGATCATACAATAAATTAAACGAACAAAATTATTATTAATATAAATAATATTTTTTTATCAATAATTATAATAATTAATACGTAATATAAAAAATCATTTAAAAAAAAACTAGCAGCAATTCGTTTATTCTAGAACAGAAAAACAATTGTATCAAAACCATATAATATTATCATGACCAACAAACAAGTATGATAAACCATTTCGAAAAAAATCACTTGATCTATCATAAACTAAAAGATAAAATTTGATTAAATAATAAAACGAAAGATTAGTGTTAGCATCCCGTCGATTTTAGGTCACACACAAAAAAAAAAAATGTATTCACACCGCATACCATCCCCTACGGACTTGTATAGCAAAGCAACCCCTAAAAAATCACTCATTCGTCGCATAAACTAAAAATAAAAATAGATGTATGTATAAAAAAAAAAAAAAAGAAAAAAGAAGTATCGAGATAAAAAAAATGTTAACGCAAATCATAATAGGATATTTAAAGGAAGCTTCGGCACATAAGAGATCTTGTCGTTAGGTGGTAGCAGCGTACTCGAAGGGGTGGCAAAACCGAGGCCACGACACTGTATCGAAGGGGGGTTAGCTCGTATCCGTGTCACGAATGCGCGCGTCTGCAATCCACCTCCTGCTACCCTCCACGGCCACCATCGAAAGAGGTGAATGCAGTTGGCCATCATTTTACAACCCGTTCAGACGCCATTCAGATGCGTTCGATGGAACTGGCAGGTTGTAACGCGCGAGTCACCATCGACTCTGCATCTTCGTTACCATCATCATCATCATCATCGTCATCATCATTATCATCATCATCATTATTATCATCGTCGTTTTCTTCGTCATCCTTGTCGTCGTAATCTTCGTCATCTAAGTCTCTTCGTTTCTTCGTTTATTATCAACATGGGTAGTGGAACCGAGTGACGATCGAATTATCGAACACGTGGAAAAAGAAAGGAAAAGAGATAGAAAGAGAAAGAGAAAGAGAAAGAGAAAGAGAGAGAGAAAAGTCTAAGGTACGAGACTACGAATGAATCATTCTTACTTGTTCTTTAAATAAATGAAATTATAATCTGTTGATTATTTTCTTTTTTCATTTTCTATATTGTATCATCATGTCATTTTAAAATCATGTACACTCATGTGACTATATATTTATTTTTTTTTTATCAATGTTTTAATTTTTTTCTCACATACTTCTTTTTATTTGGATAGAAAATAAATTCACGTGAATTTTCTTATAATATTTTAATATTTTATATTGTATCATAGAATTTTTATAAGTAACATACATTAATTATGTATCTTCATTTTTGTATGAATCTTATTTCAATTTTTGTCAACGAAAAAAAACATTATAATTATTTTATATACCAAAAATGATTGAATTTCTTTTTAGTTTTTTAATAATAAATATAAATCAGGTTGAAATGTTTACAATTAATGTAAGTTGGTTATGAAACAAGGTAATTAATCTTGTATTGCTATAAAAATAAGATTTATGTTGATTTTTGTTGTATTTTAATCTTCTATAATATCGTGTAAATTTGATATTACATACTAAATCAGTAAATACATTTTTTTTTAATTTATTGTTTAGTTTAAAAAATTATTTTAAACATTTCGTCATATTAATTTTTAATTCATATATCAAATTTATTTTCTTAGTATAATAAGTTTTGCATTACAAACACATTTTTATTTTAAATTAAGAAAAATATGGATTGAATAAAAAAGAAATTTCATATCAGTGTGAAATTTTATTTATTTTTTTCAAGCATATATTTTAATGTACTTTTTTATTTTTTAAGAATTTAAAAAATATATATTTTGTATTCTTAAATATAATTTCTCAATCATTGGATAATAAAATTGTTGATATATAAAACTAATCAAATATTATTATATTTACGTCCACGAAAAATTTTAATTTATTCGACAAATTTGCATTATTTTTAAATCTATTTTTTTTTTTATAATAATAGAAAGAAAAAAAAAAGATAGAAGAAAAGAAAAAAATAGTAAACAGATCATTGACTTTGCGATTGGACGATGTTATTCTTCAGAACGGAAGTTAAAGATAAATCGGATAAGCTGACATCACAATCCGGATAAAAATTTCGATAATAAAAGAATCAAACTAGATCAAAATATTGTATCGAAACGTGGTAAGCTTTGAATTTTTTTTTTTTTTTGTATTTCTTTTATCGATGTTTTAAGCGTGAAGAGCTCGGCTCATTCACACTTTCTTCCGATATTCATGAATGACTCGTACTACCGCACTTCCACCGATTAGAGTAATCCTCTTTTTATTATTAAAGATCGATTAAATCATTTAGTTCGATTATTATCGTCATGATATTAATTGTATATTTTTAATTTAACCAAAAAAAAAACATATTTTTTAATTAATATTTTAAATATATATATATTAATTAATTATTATTTAATTCTAAAAAAAAGAAAATTGTTTTATTTATATAAATTATATAAATACTAATGAAAATATTTTTAATATTAAAAAAAATATATATTTGTAGATATTATTTTAAATATATATTAATTAATTATTATTTAATTTAAAAAAAAATTATTTTATTTATATATCAATATTATATATTCCTATATAGATTTATATAAATTATTTATAAATAAATTGTTATATTTTGTTTTATAAATAATACAATTGTTTATTCGTTCGTAGATTATTTTATTATTAAATTTTTTTATTACTATCACCATGATATTAATCAAAATATTTTTAATATTAAAAAAACAATATATTTGTAGATATTATTTTAAATATATATTAATTTATTATTATTTAATTTTTAAAAAAATTATTTTATTTATATATCAATATTATATATTCCTATATAAGTTTATATAAATTATTTATAAATAAATTGTTATATTTTGTTTTATAAATAATACGATTGTTTACTCGTTCGTAGATTATTTTATTTAATAAATATTTCAATTATTATCACCATGATATTAAATTCATATTTTTAATATAAAAAGAAAATTACTTTTTTTAATAATATGATTTTTTAAATATATTAAATTATTACACTAAAGAAAGAATTGAATTTCAATCAGAAATTGTATGTTTCTTTTCAGATATATTAAAAAAAAGGCATTGAAATTTAATTTGACGAAAGAAATTGAAGAAGAAAAAGAAATCAAAAAAGAAAGGAAATAGACGAATGTGTTGGAAAAATAAATTCATCGTCCTCTTGGTGAACGCTTTCGACAGGGTGGAACGATCGCTTTTTTAAAAAGAAAGAGTCACGTTCCGACTGTCTCCGAGAACGTCTCGGAAGAGAATGTCAAGGTACTTGTATGTAGTCTGCTTTGTAGTCGTTATGATCATTACCCTGAGAGACACGCCTACGCAACACCTGAATACCGATTTTCCTTTCGGCCTACGCATATCAAAACAAAGCTCTTAACTATATATATATATATATATATATATATTTCTTTTCTTGTATTCCCAATTTTATTTCACATTTCTTGCACAGTTTTCTTGTATCCTTTTTCTTTCTATAATCAAATTCATATTCATTCATTCATCAATTCAAAGACAAAATTGTAATCAACACAAATTTGAATTAAATAGAATTAAATTATTTTTTCTATAAATTCATTATTAAAAAAATTAAATTAAAAAAATATAAATAAATAAATAATAATTAATTTAATAAAAAAAATAATAATTTAATTATAAAATAAAAATAATAATAATAATAATTATTATTATTATTATATAATAGATCATTATATTTAATAACTTTTTATTTTTTATTTTTTTTATTTATTAATTTTTATTTATTTTGTTAATTTAATCTTATTTAATTATTCAAATTTGAACTAATAGAAATTTAAAGAGAACATTTTCAAACGAAGATTATTCTATTATTCTTGCTTGATCTTTGAAAAAAAAAAAAACCGATAGAAAATTGATTAAAAAATTCTGATTACTTGTTTCTAAATGTTTCACTTTTCTCAATTCCATTTTTGTATAATAAATTTGTATAAAAAATTCATACGACGAAAACTATGAAATAGAAATAAGAAGAAATAAAAGTAAAATCCTATGAAAATGTAAGAAGAAAAATGTAAGTGGTAAAAAATGAAAGTGAGAGTGATTATTTTGAAATATTCAACAAATAAATGGAGCATCATAATTTAGCAGAGAACGCGTGCATAGAAAGAACAATGAAAGGCCTCAGAGGGCCGGCCTGCATGCGATTCTCAAAAGCAGTTTTTGCAGTAGTGAGCAAGGAGGAGGATGAGGATCGTTCGCGGCCAATGACTCGGGACAAACAGTAGAAGCTTTATAGTGTCGACACACGTTGCTTTTAAACGAGATCTCATTGAGCGCTCAGTGAACTTTATAGGTATATGATCAGCGATCCATGTGAATGGAAAAAACCCTTTGGACCTCGATGGGTCCATCTCTGTTATATGTATGCATATGTTTACGTATACGTACATATGTATGTCATCTATGTAGAATCCTCGATATCGATAACGCTCGAACGCTTGCTTTTCGGTTCACCTCGATTCATCATATCAACGTGAAGCGTGAAAATAAAGTAAAGGAACAAAAAGAAGAAGAAAATAAGAAAAAGAAGAAAAAAAGAAGAATAAATAAATAAATAGATAAATAAAAGGGATGGGATAGAAATATTGATATTTATGTCACGTGGGTAGTTTAACGTAGGCTTTCTTAATAACATAATCGCTGTGTGTGTGTGTGTTTTTTTCTCTCTTTTTCTTTTTTATATAAATAAAATTTAAATATTACTTTACGCGACAACAAAAATTAATACATATTATTGGATTGGCAAGAAAATAATTTTGGCTTGCACCAATAAATAGCGTTATGTTTGTTTCGTTATTATTTTGTTAATGTTACCATTTTTTAGTTATTTTAATTGAAAGTTCATTTTTGAAGTGAATACTTCTTTAGAATGGGTGTGATTTGAAAAAATGTAACGGATCGGTAGGCGGCGATGTAACGATACTAAATAAGAATAGAATACAATTATCCTATACCAGATATTTTGTATTCATCTCATTCTTTCGAAACTTAGTTTTTTGAAGATTTTACTTCTAACACGTGTGATCTCCACACATGTTTTTGTATAAAAACAATTGAGTTTTATTTCACACTAGAAAATCAAAATTACTTTCTTGCCAATCCAATACATTTTTTTTTGTCGAAGATTTATTCAAAAAAAAAAAAAGAAATCTTTCGGACTTGCTGATTTTGTCTCGAAGACGTTATTACGAAATATCCGTCGATCCAAAGAATTATTTTTTCAAGGGGGCTTAAACTAATCTGTTTCCCAGGAGAAACGGATGTCTCAAATAAAGCGTGAATCGTAAGAGGCAGGACGAAATTACATCGAGTATAAAAAAGGCGTGGGCGGTGTTGATACACCTACTTACATTTTCCTATCGGTATTTTTAGTCCCATTGCAAGAATAAGAATCATCCTTCGAAAGCTCCTACACAATAAAACGAAATAAATGAAGGAAAAAAAAAAGATAATTTTCTATATCGGACGACTAATGTAAGACTACCAACTAATACGATAATCGAGTTAATTCTTCAAATTGTCCAGACAAATTATTGCATACCATTATATGCCTATTATCTCTAACGAATGCTTTCAAAAACGGATAATAAATCTACCATCTCTGGACAACAAAAAAAGAAGCATAAATAAAATAACTATACATAATGGTCGGATTAACCAAATAACGAAATTATTTATACGTAAACATTGATACAGAATCAAATTCAAAGAGAACAAAATATTTCATTATCTGCATTTATCTTTAAGAACCAAAATGAAATTCGACAAATTGTTTATCACTCCCATCTTAAATATTTTTTAAGGAAACAAACAATGCCCCCAAATTCAACGACGATAATATTTATATCGCAAAATAAAAAAAGGATAATTATTTACTCATCTCTTTTTCTTTTTATTTATTTTATTCAAACAACGAATTTATTACACATCGGGTATTCATTATCTTCGTAATAAAAATTCGACAATAAAAAAATCATCGAGGATTCTCCCAAAAAGGATATTTCGATGTCGCCTACGCAAACGAATGAATCTTCGAAAGCCAATAGGCGTCGAGGAATTTCACGCAAGTGCGTGCGCCCTTCCGAAAGCTCGCAAGCACCCCATAGAAGAAGGATGAATGGAACCTTCAAATCCAGTCAGTTCTACGCTCGTCCTACGAGTGGTGCAGTCGCGTCAGCTTCTAGCCTTTTTTACCGTGACACCAAAAAGTATATGTGTATATATATATATATATATATATACACACACACACACACCAAAATATATTTATATATATAAATATATACACACATTTGTATTATATGTACAAATTAATTTATATTTTTATCAAGAAAAAATTAATTCTCACTTATTTCCAACGTTGTCCTTTCGAATTTAAGCGAACTTACATTTGCAACGAAAACATGTTCGGTGGCTCAACGTCTAATTCACAATCGACGGTACGCCGAAAGCAGTTAACTGTCGCATTTCGGTATCGATCGAATGGAAATCAAACTTAGGATGACAACCACTGGCTTTCTCTCTACCTCTATCTATATATGTAAGAATATCACCCAGAGTTTTTAATCTTTTCTACATGAAAATGCACTAATATTGGCATCTACATTATGAAAGATGATCATCGTTGTTTCCTATTGATTTCATTTAAGAGACAAGAGATTATTAATTAATAATGTAAAGAATAAAAAAAGGAACAAATGGATAAAAAGAGGAAGAGCGAAATGAATTAATGATAAAACTAAGAAAAAAGAAGAAGAAGAATTTTATATGAATTATATAGATTCTTATAAGATACGCTTAAAATAGAAGAAGAAGAAGAAGAAGACAAAAATATTTTTTGATAAATTTTTTAAAACGTTTTAACTGTCTCCAACTCGTTTACGTATACGCATGATCATTTGATAATAATATTAATATTAATAATGATGATAATGATGATGATGATGATGATGATGATGATGACGATAACGATGATGATGATGATAAAAGTATGTATACGAACGAACAGGCAATAGCTGCATTACTATTTATAGTAAATTATATGTATATACATACATATTGTACATATATGATGTACATATACGTACTACTTACATATGTACGATACAATAGAAACGGAGATATCACGAGAGTCAGATTCAGTTCTGTCGGGTAGTTTATTGATTTTTTTTACCTACTCCGACAATGATAGTCGGTTAGCATTGTTGCGTTGTGGATAACAACCAGAGAGCAATGAATATATCAAATAGAGCATATGCAACAACAATGCTGCTCTCTTCCCACATATTTTATTATATAAATAATGAATAATACTTATAATACCAATAATAATAATAATAATAATAATAATAATAATAATAATAATAATAGTATTAATTTGTTACGAACGAACGAGTGGAAATAATATATTCAATGTGTATTTATAATTTTTTATATTATAATATATAATATAAATATTCGCTTTTGCACTATTCGATAAAATCAATAATAATTAAAAAAAAAAAGGGATAACTTGCAATTCGAAGAATTGGAATGAAATACGAGTAAATAAAATACGAATTAGATTCGATTAAATTCGAATTGAAAGAATTGATCGTAAGAGCGGAAAAGGAGTAATTTTGGTATACATGCAAGGGCAACGTAAATTATAAATATCGCCAGTTGAGACTGGTGCACAGGAAACACGGAGATAAATGAGCATAGACTGGAAAAAGAGCGGATTCGACAGAGCGAATATATTGGATTCCGGACACATGGCACAGGGACGAATGAATAGCATCCGGTTTTCTGAATCACCGAGATATTCTTGAGGAATACGTAAGGCAGAAGTTTTGAATTTTCATAAATCGTGGAAACTGAAGTGATTTTTCAGATCGAGATCAAATAATTGTGACGTGATTTTTTATTCTACGAAATTTTAAATGGACAAGTTTAATTTTTCGATTTTATTAAAAGATAAAGAGGAGAAGAAAATAAATGAATGAAAAGAACAAAGAAGAAAAAGAAACAAGGAAGAAATATTATTAAGAAGAAAGAACAATAAACTTTCGAATTTTGGATTAGGAAGAAATACGAGCAAGGAAGACAAATAAACTTTCGAATTTTGGATTAGGAAGAAATACGAGCACTGTTCTAAATTTGAATCACTATGAGACAATGCGTGGACGCTATTTTCTTACACGGTAACTAAATCTTATGTTAAATCGTATAGTTGAGTCATCTTCGATATAGGAAAGGTATCCCTATAATTTGAACATTCTTTGTTCTCCATAGAAAGTTGACGTCATATAAAATATTATATAGAAAAATGATTACTCATTAATTACTCATTATTTTCTTATTTCTCAACCTCGCGTGTAAGTAAATAATGAGTATATACATACATAAATACATACATAGTACAGAATGCATGACGAATTGCGTCTCGTAAGAGAAAGAGAAAATAAAAGAAAAAAGACAAAAGAACGAGTAACGGCAAAAGATCGACCTTGAAAGTCCACCTTCTTCAGTGGACGATCGCACGAACCCGCTCCGGAAAGGTGCATTACTATCGTTTATTCGCACGTGCTTGACGTTCATTCACATCGTCCCCTCCCGCCAAATTCTCGATACTTGTAGTAAACTCGTGTCGTGATTGGTCGGCATTAACGCCACGCGTTTGTCATGATTGGTCATGGCACGTTACCTCGTCGTTAAGTGAGCCGAGCGTACGAATAGAGCCGAAAGAAACCGAGACGAGTCGAAGCGCAGGTCAGGACTCATTTGATCGCGTCCTCGCGACAGTTCGAAAACGGAGCTTGCGCAGGAAGGTTTAAGATAGATTGTTTTCATATTTTTAACATGGCGATTTTGACGTACAATCAACCGCTAGTTTTAAATCACAAAGTGCACTTAAGTGTCAACCAAACGTTGCTCATCGTCCTAGCTTATGTAATTTTGATTCAAGGTATTTACAGTGTTTTCAATCATTTCTATCTTGGTTTTTTTTTCTTCATTATTTTATCATTTACTTCCTTCCGTACTTACACATGACAACATTATGTACCTAACGGCAAACAGGATGTACTTTGTTTGTGAGGGTTTCCTATTTGTGTGAATATATGTGTTGTGTATATTTTCTCACGTGAAAGGCGCCCATGTATCAACGCGAATGAGGATGCGCGTGTTATACACCTCTCTTTCTCTCTCTTTTAATCTTTCTTTCTCTTTCTTTCTCTTTCTTTCTCTTTCTTTCTCTTTCCCTTTCCCTTCTCTCTCTTTGACCGAGTTTGTATTTGTGACTGAATGATGCTCTTCATCCACTTGTCACATGCAGTACTTTCATTGGCGTAGACTGCATCTACTCATTACCGTGTTACTATACTGAACTCTCCTTTCCCCACTCTCTTTCTTTAAAATCTTTCTAATACTTCGTTCATAAACATTTAACTCTCTTGTGATATTTACATCCTGTTTACGAACAGAACTATTTTATATTAGTCATTGCTATTTAGTATTTTTATTCTTTCTTATCTGATTTCTTTCTACTGTTATTTTATATACAGACTACTGCTCGTTAAATAATATTTTTGAAGATACCATGATTGTGTCAATATTTATATCTTCATTTGTGTAAGAAAATAGATCAAAAAATGTATATATTTCAAAAAATCAAGCTATCATTATAATATTATATTGGATGTTTTCTTCTGTCCATAATACATATTCAATGTTATCATTTTCATAGAACTTTTATATTAGTTTTGAAATACTAAAATAATGAGAATCTTTAATTGTACAAAATATTGTTTTATAGAATTATAAAACCCTTATTTTTATACCATGAAAAGTATCTTAAATTTAATTTGGTATGTTATTGCTGTTGTTGTAGGAGGTACAGGATTATCGTTGAATCATCAATATGTAAATGATGCAGATCAATATGACTCTTCGATCAATGATGATAATACAAAGCATTTGGAGAAATTCTACTTAATTACAGAACGAAGGTGGCACACAGATACCGTGCTACCAATTTCTTTACTGCGGTCTACCGAGGGAATGTCTGCTCGATCTCATCATAGGTATATGACAAATACCTTCACTATATTAACTGAATGATGTTAGAACAATACATAAAATTTGTTTTTAATGGTATAGGATCCGGCAGTCCACTACGGGACTGGATGATTCTGGTATGGACTTGCAAGCAGCTCAATTCAGTACCCGTATAGGTCAGGAGGTTCGCTCTAGTACAACTCTATCATGGCTAGATTGGCAGTTGCTTCTTTTTATAGCACTTTGTGCCATTGCTGGTGTTATTTTGTTTACATTTTTGGTAAGACATTATTATTTAACTCCATGACTTCCATGTCGAAATCATATGTTTTGCCTAGGACACTATGGTATTACTTTTATTATCCAAAGAATATAATAGCAAAATAATAGTAAATTGATGTTAATCAAACATTGTAATTGTTCAATAAGGTACTTTTTATTTTAAAGTATCTTCTATATTATATTCAAATACACTAACTTTCAATTTTCATGTAGTTTTTCACAATTGTAAAAGGTTCATGTGCTCCAGTCATATATGACCGACATGGTAGTCAAAGTGTTAAAGCATTCTAATATTTACATTTATATTTTTCTTTTGATTGATCTTTACATTAGAAAATCAATATTAATAGAAATATTTATTGAAATAGATCTTGTTATGGCTACGGAAACAAATGTCGCGTGAAAAAGATACTGAAGATGGTGACAGGAGAGGTCTAGTAGAAGAAGGATTGGTTGGCCGAACAGATAAAACTGACAAAAGTACTAAAAGTTCAGTGGAAGCGCAATGGGTTCCTCAATCGGTAGCCAAACCATCGGAATCTACTCAAAAAGCAAAACCTTCTACAACAGTTGCTTCTGGTTTACCAGAAATAATGACTGTGACCACGCCAGAACGAAAAATAGAACCAATTCGCGTGAAACCTAAAGGATTATTAGAACGGCGTAGTTCGAGTGCAAGTTTAACCATAGAACTAGCACCAGCACCGACACCCGAAAATCCACCACACATGGTCACTCCAACTCGCGAATGTACGACTGAAGAATTTTTATTGAGCGCTGGAAATGTCTTATCCAGAGCACAATTGAAAAAAACATTGAACGATCCAGCATCGTTACAGAAAGAATTTTGGGAAGTACCGTTGAACCACCCCAAAAAAGTTGATATATGTGGAGCTGGTGTAAAAAATAGATATTGCACTGTATTACCTAATCCGCAATCTCGAGTGATTTTACCGGGTTCTTCTGACGATCCACTTTCTAGTTACATAAACGCCAATTATATCAGGGTAAGTAAACGATACAATATTCTACGCTCGTTTCAAAAGGTCGTGTTTCATCATAAAATGACACGTATGATGTAATTCGTATAACATTTTCTAATTAATAGGGATACGATGGAGAAGATGCACGCTATATCGCAACCCAAGGACCATTATCTCATACGATAGAAGATTTCTGGCAAATGATTTGGGCAGAAAAAGTTCCCGTAATTGTCATGATGACAAGATTACACGAAGCTGCCAAAACAAAATGTGATATCTACTTTCCTGTAGATAAAAATAATCGTTTACAAGCTGGTCCTTTCACGATTATAGTTAACTCTATAACCAACAAAGATGGTTATACTGTTAGAGATTTGGAAATTAGATACGAAAGGGAAAGACGCCATGTACAGCATTACTGGTAATTTATATTAGTCTAAGTTAAAATGAAACGTAATATATTGTATGTTATCAAGAAAATATATATTATATAAAAACTAATTGGATTTTGATAGGTATGATTCATGGCCAGATCATGCTGTACCTCAAGCAGCAGATGCGCTTGTTAATTTAGCTGCAGAAATAAATGCTCTATCTGGACCTGTAGTGGTACACTGTAGCGCAGGTATTGGACGCACTGGATGTTTTATAGCACTAGCAATAGGAATGACACAACTCTTAAGAAATGATAACGTAGATGTACTAGGTATTCTATGTCAAATGAGGTGAGTCTTCTTAAAATTTCATTATTCGCTTAAGCGATATATGCGAATCTTTACATGCAATTTATTTATCAAAACCTTGACACATAATATCATAATTTGTATTCAAGGTATGACAGAGGAGGTATGATTCAAACTGCTGAACAATACGAATTTGTTCATCGAGCACTTTGTCTATTTGAAAAAACTCTCGATGGCAGATTATCTAAATCAAGAGAATAATGTTGCTACGAATAATAATTATTTTAGAAGCAATTACTGTTGCCTACAACACAATCCACTTTCGTCCAGATATTCCATTAAAACAAAAGATACTTTTAAATGAATCTCTGTGTCAGCATTGGAGGTAAGAAAAGGAGGTCTTTACTATTTCAATACTTTAATGAAATTCGCCTCATCTAATTATGCTGCCATTCTATACTGCCATGACAAATGATATATGAGTCGCGTAAAAATTTTCTCAAAGAATTATCATTTTAATCACTTATCCCAAAGCAAAAAAAAAAGAGAGAAAGAAAAAGAGAAAAGCAATTGCATGCAACATTATAAAAAGTCAAAGTAAAAAGCCATTTTAATGAATAAGCACTAAATGTGTGGAACATATATGTACAAAAACAAACAAAAAACAATCGACTAACTTTACATCAAGACCCTTTTGTTGTAACAATTTGAATATTATTATATTATATCAGAATCGTAATTAATGTTCAAAATTAGCAAAAATTTAACATATTTATTTATTTTTCTTTCCATTTTTGTGAGATTGTTGCATTTTTGTTAATTTACATTTATGAACATTCCTTACGTGGCACAAAATATAAATTTTTGTAGCTTTGACGAAAAAATAAGCAAAAACTAGAAAAGAAAAGAAACATGAAGTAATAGATAATTGTCAAATACTTCACCCAATAATCTCAAATACAAAGTAATCCTTTTTTAGCTCTTCGATGCTACCAAATATTTAAAAAAAAAAACGAATAACTGAACTACCCTGTTATGCAACTTTCAGGGATTAATTATAATTATTTCATTGGACTGTGAATGATTGAAATTTGAATGATAGAAAATGAATGATACGAAGAATTTGGGACCCATGTCATATTATATATATATATATATATATATATATATATATATATATATATTTATTTATATATATGTATAAACGCTCTTATCCTATTTGTAGTTCCTAGTTGATTTTGGAGTTTGATATTTAACATGGATTATGATTTACATGACTTTTATTTTAACTTACAAGCAAAGACTGAATGCAAAGAGTACAATATGACTATTAGTTCAATACGTAGTTAAAAACAATTTTTGAAAACTTCACTAATCAAATTTTCAAGGTTAATAATATTATACAAGCTCTTCTCAATAGTTTATTAAATAATATTATTTTAAAATATTTTAGGTGAACATTACTTTTTATTGTTTTTTATTTTTTTTTTTTTTAATTTTTATAATATAAAAAAGAAACTTTTCATTATACAAACAAAAGGGAAAAAAAAGCAAATATTGAAACTCTTAACTATTATATTTACTAATATGTGTAAATAGATTGAATTATTTATTCCGTTTGTTGCTTCACATGCCAATCAATATTGAGTAATAATAATAATAGTAATAATAATAATAATAATGATGATAATAGTAATAATAATAATAATAATAATAATAATGGATGAATGTGGGTGTAACTTTCTATGGCAATTAATGTGAAAATATTGGGCATATGAGTGTCTTCTTTGAGTACAATTAACTCTTGTTTATTGTAACAAGGATTAAAATATTTAGCTGACAATAAATGTGATTTATGTTAGCCTATTTTTTGATGGCATACGAATTGCAATAAACGGTTATATTAAACTTTTATTTCTAAAGATCTTTCAATAAGCGTGTACATTATTTTGCATTGTTAGTATATTATATATACGGTATATATATACACGCATTAAATTGATTGTAAAATGAATATGTATATTTAAAACATATAAATAATGGTCGCATTAAGTTTTAGATTATATCAAATACATTCTTTTGTATGTAGATTATTTTTAAATCAATATGTACATATTTATCTTCTCAACAAATTATTGTATATTTATTTCTTATTGAATGAAAATTCTCTACTAAATTTATATATATTTAATAATATATTAATATATTATTTATATGTATATATAAATATATATTTATCTAATCATCACAAATGAAAATTCCAACATTCTAATGTGTTCAATAGTATATTTAAATTGAAACATTTTTCCAAATGCGCATACTTTTTTTTTTTTTTTAATTCTCATTCGTTCTATGGAGAACAAAAGAATTTAATATAATAATCAAAAAAACCTTCCACATATTTACCTCATCGACATGTTACAGTATTTGCTTTAATTTACTCTTCCAGAATTATTCATAATTATTATTCCTTAAAGTTTGTAATTGTAAGATAGAAAGAAAGAAGTTTGAATGTATGAAAAGAGAGAGAGAGAGAGAGAGAGATATTGTGATTATATACATATATATATATATATATATATACATACATATATATATATATATTGTATATACATTTGTACAGAGAGCAAAAAATATATTTAAGAGAGTATGTATTTGTTTAAGCAAAACACGAAAGTGTATATATATATATATATTAATGTCTGTGCAAAGTCGCATATGACTAACTAATTGTATCAAGAATATAAACAATAATTATCATTTAGCAACCCCTTGGTGTTCAATTGTACTTATGTGACGTAATAAATGTTTATAGTATCCACGCACTTATGTTTTAAGTATTAATCACATTAATACCTATTTTATCTGTAAATATAAAATATTCGTTTTAACCTTCGCTTACCACACTTGGTCCAAAGGACCCAAACCTTTTTTGCAACTTGAGTCATTTTTCTCAATTGTTCAATTTTGGTAATTTTTTCAACATATTTAAATTTAATTTAAAGCTATAAAACCTATATAGTCTTTTTAAGTAAGTATTAAAGAAGTTTTAAAAAAATGTTGAAGTAAATCTATGCAATAGTTTCTTTTTTATAACGATTTTTCTCGGTGTGGTAAGCGTGTTGCTTCAGGAAGGGTGGTAAGCAAAGGTTAAAAGAGTGGAGAGATAAATACAATATTAATAAATGTACTAATTATGCATTTATATCACAGTCATATAAAATTTAAGAAAAATCGTCTCAATAAATATAAATTTTTTTTAAATGAAATTAGGAAGCAGTCAAAATGACTCTTCCTTAGACAATCTAGTATGAAATAAACATCTATGCATGGTTTTAAAGCGTTGTATTTTGATTAAATCAACACTATTTTTGATAAAATTTTCTAAAGTGAATTTATTTACAAATCGAAAGTATAAAATTCGTGATCCATCCTAAAGGAAGTCAGAATGAAAAAACATAAATTTACGTGACCCACTTTATCTGTTAGGTCATTAAGTATGAACCGTCCAATTACTTTTAATTTGAAATCAGACATACCATATTTAACACTTTGTTGACCGTTCCCGAGTTAACTCGTGTTTCTGTGGCCTAACGTTGCTGACCGGTCACGAGTTAACTCGTGATGCGTTATTTTTCGCATCACGCTATTTAATAGGAAAACGCAGCGAAAATAAATATTACAATAGTAACAGATTTTGTTCTACTATTGTTATACTGTTTATCATACGAAGAAGAAATATTTAAAGTCTAATAATAAGTAAAATTTATTAAAAATTACTTATATTGTTTTACTTTACAATTCAATTACGAAGTAATAGCCGGTGACGTGAGATAAATTCTTGAAAAAAATAGCCGGTCAACAAAGTGTTAAAATGAATTTTAAATTATTTCGATAAAAAAAAAAAACCTTGGAGATTAGCTAATTTCCGATAGTAAAACACAGTATACCTTTGTAGTTTAACTAGTGAAAATCATCGTTCTTATAATAACTACTTACATGTTTGTATACGAACTTATTATAACGCAAATTGTTTCAAATCTTTCATATTTATTAGTTACACATTAATCTCAAATATATAAATTTAAACGACGCTTTAATTCCCGGGAAAGCTAACAGCCAATCAAATTTTATCCGCCATGTTAAATTTGTCATAAGCGCGAAAATTAAAACAATTATTTTTAAATATTCTTTCTCCTCAGTTTTTGAAGTAATAATTAATATTAAATATTACCAAAATATAGTAATAATATTTTTAACACATTTCATTATTAAATTCAAATCCTCTCGATTTGCGTTTATTTTTGAACTCATTTAACCAAATAGGAGACTTGTATTACATTATCTAACAAGGAAAAAATTGTACATTATTTACAAGATATTATTAATCTTTTGACACGAATAAGTGCAAATAAAGGGTTATAAAAAAAGAAATCTGAAAGATAATTCGTAATCTTTGATCCCGATTTATAATTGTATTTAATTAGATTATATAAACATGAAAGAACAAAGAGTGTTTTATAAAAAGATAAAATTATTAAAATACGACGACAAAAATAAGTTAACAATAATTATTAAAATTATTTTGAAATGTTCAATAAGTCTAAAAAGTGACGCGGAACATCTGTGCTATAAATACCCATTAGACATAATTTATTTTTAAATATTATACACGATATATACACGCTCATAAACAGAGTTGTATCATTAAAATATAAAAATAGATTAATCATTATAATTATTATTATATAATATTATAATAATGTTTGAATTACAATCGTGTTTTGAATTATTTAAATTATTATTATTATTATTATTATTATTATAAATTATTTTTGATTATTGAAATGATAATGAAATATGATTAAAAAAAAATTACCATTGTATATCGTTCTAAGAAATACACACACACACACACCCATAATCAATGATATATCATAAAGAGAAACACTTTTGAGTAGTAGTTTAAAACCACGAGGTAACTCGTGACCGAGCTAACGTTGGATTAGACGGATTAAATACACGTGGCCCTTACTATCAAAATAAATCATACAATAAATGTTTACAGCAGTGAAAATATTGTTTAATGATAAATCATTGATAGCTGGAAAATATAATTTCAAGAACTTAACCAAGAATCTTTGAGAGACATGCGATCAGTTCTATCAAATTTGTCAACTTTCAAAGATAGCAAATATTTTTGTACAATTATTGTTATAGATTCGAGTCACATGACGAGAATATTGTTTAAAAATAAAAATACTAATAAAAGTTTGTATTCATTTTTGTAATTAGAATAATTATATTTTATTTGTGTGTAAGAAGAACAATAATATGGAGAAACAGGATGATGTTTTGTTGCAATTACGAGTGGAAAGACCACTTTATGAACAAGAAGCTTTAAATTTGGATTATCATTATGAACGACCAAGAACATCTTGTAAGTTTATGTTTAAACAAATTGATTGTTATATTTATAATATAACATGTAATAATCTTAATCTACTAATTTGTTTTTAATTATTAACTTTTAATGTTAATGATATAATAATTTGGTTATTTGCAGTCACTCAATATGTGAAGGAATTTGTTAAATCTAAAAATTTGAAATCATGCGTGAGCTCAGCAATACCAGCTGTAAAATGGCTCAAACGTTACAGATGGACAGAAGATTTGGTTTATGATATTATTGCAGGATTAACTGTAGCTATTATGCATATTCCTCAAGGAATGGCCTATGCACTTTTGGGAAATGTACCACCTGTTGTTGGAATATATATGGCGTTTTTTCCAGTTTTAATATATTTCTTTTTTGGTACTTCCAAGCATGTATCAATGGGTAAATAACTAGTAAATTATAGATTATATATACAGAATGTAACAGAACATGTGGGATATACTTTGGGAGTTGATTGTACATTTTAAAATAATTTCAAAAATTCATGTGTGTGTGCGAACACATATACTCTATCTTCAAGTCAACTTTTCATAGACCATTCTATGGTTTATCATTTTTATTTTGTATCTATTAGATAATCACTGTATTTTCTCTCTTACAGTGAAAACTTGTATAGTATCATTATGTAGTTTTTCATTTATTATACATCATAGTGTGCATCAATTATTATATGTAGTATGATTGGCGGCATGATTTCCATTTTATCATTTCTTACATATTCCGTTACAACTTGTATACTACAAATATTATATTTTTAGTAATCATTAAATGCATTTATATATAGGAACATTTGCTGTTGTCTGTCTTATGACTGGTAAAGCTGTAACATCATACTCATTACCATTAAACGATCATAATGGAAACTCAAGTCATACAGCTTTTACACAAATAGACAAAGAATATTATTCATTTACGCCAATCCAAGTTGCAACAGCGGTTACATTATTAGTTGGAATATTTCAAGTAAGTTTATTTAAATCATCCTATCTTTTTTTTTTCCTATATAATTTTATTTGTGTGTATATATAATTAAACAAAGAAATTTTTCTAGATCATAATGTATATATTTCGATTAGGAGTTATAAGCACGTTACTTAGCGAAACATTAGTCAATAGCTTTACTACAGGTGCTGCGGTCCATGTTTTCTTATCACAGATCAAAGATCTGTTGGGATTAAAACTTCCAAAACAGAAAGGATACTTCAAACTTATTCAAGTATGTATAATTAAAAATTCAAATATTTTCCCTAATATTTGTAATATTATTTGAATTATTTCAGACTGTTATTAATATAGCCAAAGAAATATCTAATATAAATGTTGCTTCTGCGATTGTATCAACAATTGCAATTATTATCATGGTCTTCAATAATGAATTTATTAAAGTAAGCTTATTTTATTATTTTTTTATATTCAAATATTTTATATAAAAATAAATACACACACACACACACACATATATATATATATATATATTTTAATTCTTTTATCTTAGCCATGGGCCGGAAAAAAATGTGGTGTTCCCATACCCATAGAACTAATTGCCGTTGTTACCGGTACTTTGGTATCTAAATATGGCAACTTAACTGAAACATATAACATCCAAAACGTGGGGGACATTCCTACGGGGTACGTATATCTTTTCTAATCGTTAGAATTAAGTTTTGCAATGATT
This sequence comes from Polistes dominula, assembly GCF_001465965.1. The sequence continues at coordinate 1,027,245 of NW_015149020.1, read as the reverse complement.
AAATTGTATTTAGTTTTAAGGTGCTTTAAATCAGATTACCACCAGCTGAATTACCAACGTTAGAATTACTGCCTTTAGTCGCAGTAGATAGTGTTGCGATAACTATGGTCTCTTATACGATTACCATGTCTATGGCTTTAATATTTGCTCAGAAGCTTAATTACAAAGTTGACTCTAATCAAGAATTATTTGCTATGGTAAAACAAAATTTCATTTAATAAATAACTTCTTTTATCTTCTTTATACTTATAAAACTAATATTTATATGAATTATTTTTAATTGTAGGGAATTAGCAATATAGTTGGATCGTTTTTTTCATGTATGCCATTCTCAGCATCCTTAAGCAGATCTCTTATTCAACAAACAGTAGGTGGTCGCTCTCAGATTGCTAGTATTGTTTCGTGTTGCATATTATTGACCATTCTTTTATGGATAGGTCCTTTCTTTGAACCACTTCCAAGATGTGTTCTAGCTTCGATTATAGTAGTAAGTAAAATATAATGGAAAAATGATAAAATAATGTAAATATCAAAATAAATATAATATAATATTGAATAATCTTTTTAGGTAGCTTTAAAAGGAATGCTTCTACAAGCTACGCAATTAATTAAATTTTGGAAATTAAGTAAAACTGATGCTGTCATTTGGATTGTGACATTTCTTATTGTGATATTAGTTAATATCGATATTGGATTATTAGCAGGACTATTAGTTTCACTTGCAAGTGTATTATTACAAAGTATTAGACCGTATACGTGTTTATTAGGTCACATACCAAATTCAGATTTATATTTAGATCTTAATAGATACAAAGCGGTAAGATTTCAAAACTTTTTAAGTTGCATATAAATAATTTCATGTAATATTAAATTACTAATTTTGTTTATATTGTGTTTACAGGCTAAGGAAATAGAAGGAATTAAAATATTTCATTACAGCGGATGTTTAAATTTCGTCAATAGCGCTCATTTCAAATCTGAAGTCCATAAACTGATTGGTATTAATCCGCAGAAAGTTATTAGACAAAGAATGAAACTTAGACAAAAGGGGATTCATTTAGATGAACAAGATTTTGAACATAAGGATGGGTTACGTTGTATTATTATGAACATGAGTGCTATAAGTTATATAGATCCGACAGGTGTTAACGCGATACACGCAATAGCTTCAGAATTTGCTGAAATCCAAATTAATTTTTATCTAGCCAATTGTTCCAGTCCAATATTTGAGATGATCAAAAAATGCGAAATGTATATATACAAAGAATTGTCGTTTAAAATTTTTGCAACTATAGAAGATGCTGTATCTTATGTTCGATCCACTATCTTATCAAGATGACCGTATCTCGCATTTTACTTAATAAGGCATAAACAATATTAATATATATTGTTTATTAATAAGTAATTTTATTCAAATGAAATGTGTAATTTAAGTAAAAATATTATTTTTGTATTTTACTCTTTAACTACACTTTCATAATATAATGAGATTTTTAATCATATACACATGTTAATAGAAAACAAATCAATTTAAATTTTTAGTACTAAGTATATCGTGTTGTACTTAGATATTTTTTATCATCTGGCATGAGAATGACAAATGTACATTCATACTTAAAAGAAAACTCCTTAGCTATAATAAGTGCTTAGATCTTATTATCTACAAAATATACGTGACGATTATGTACAATAAAATTGCACAAATATATTTTTGAAATTATGTAAAAATATTATTATTTCTGTGAATAGTATAGCTTAAAAATAATTATTACAAATAAAAAAAAAAAGAGGATCTTTATCTGATGACAATAAAAATATTTAATTTAAAAACATAAATAAATATTTTACGAAATGTCCTGTAAACCGTGTAGTACAAACAAGCAAAGGATAATTTATACATGAAAAATTAAGTCGAAAAGCATAAAATAAAATTTGTACACAAAAGTAAAAATAATATGGAGGAATGAAAATATAAAAGATGAGAAAAAAACCATTTAATCGAGTAATCATTTTGTTTATTTTTACAATGATCACTCATATATACAGTAACAGTATACAGTTACAATGTGTAACAATAGCTGTCACGAGTCCGTCTCACGAAAGCGCTAGTTTTTTTTTCTTTTAATTCTGTTTTCATCGTGGAATTATAGAACTAAGAATATTATTAATTTTATTCTCACTTCTAATATAGTCTGGCAGTGTTGCCTTCACTGATGAAAGTTTAACTTACTGATGAATAAATACACAAGAAAATAAACTGTCATTGGACATTGTTCAACAATGTTATTACGTATGAAATTAGTTGAATTTTCCTATAATTTTATCCTCTAACTGCGATCTTGTTGATGATCCAATTAAAAAATTTGACCATTAGTGGTATTTAAGCAACACCATATTTCTTCTTAAGAGATTCTGGCATTTCCGGTGGTGGTGGACGTGGCATGCGAAGCCAAACTTTAACTGCATCGTAAATGAACCACTGAGCTGCCGTTAAAGTACCAATCATAATGATCCTAGGTCCCAGTCCTTTCCACACACCGGCAAAACCAAGTTTTCTCAATACGTCACCAGCTGTAGCACCTTTTTCTTGATTAAGTTTGGATACAACCTTAAGAGAAATTAAATATAAATATTAGTAGATATAATTATTATTCTGTAATTACTATAACCTTATAATTTGATATACTTACAGAATCAGCAGGATGAGAAACAACAGCACAGAATACACCAGCAATATAACCAGCAGCGAAGGTAACTACTAACTGTTCTCCTTTGGTACATTCTAACCTTGGTTTAGGTACTACATACTTGTACAATAATTCAAGCGTACGCTCAAAGCATGCGAATTTCATCATAGTATATGGGATTTGACGTAACCATAAAGGTACCAGACCTTTGTAAAAACCGCCAAGGCCTTCATCTGCATACATCTTTGGGAATGCCTCTCGTAAGGTATTTGCGAAGCCTGGCATGGTCTGAATTCTGACCTATATAAATGAAATATTTTATTATGCTTATTATTATTATTATTAATTTGAATATATTTCAAAAATATAATTAACTAAGAAGAAAGAATGAAAATATAAGAAACTTACAAAATAAATGACAAGGATACGACAACACAAGGACGAAGTGTAGTATGGACTGAGCGAAGGTGTAAAATTGAGAGGGTTAATGGGATATTAAATTAAAGATTTAAATATGTGCATATAAGTCAGTAAATCTTTGACTCCATTGACCTTATTATAAAATTATTATATAATAAAAAAAAAATAAGAAATTACCTTTGCAGCTTCAAGCGGAGCTAAACCAATGTCAGCAAAGAATTCTGCAGATGCGGAAGAAACAAGGTACAAGCTAGTTCTGTATTCATAAGACATTTCTTCTCCAGCAAGAGCAGAATAATAAACTTTAAAAACTTCATAAAGTCCAAATTTGAACATTCCTTGAATAGAATATCCAAAGAATGTAGGTGCCCATCCTCTAACTAAACCTCTAGTTCCATCTTCAGCTAGAGTTACCTATTCAAAAATAACATATTTAAATATATATTATTTTTTTGGTCTGCAATAGATTAATTTTTCATAAATGAGAATATATATAAATATATACTGAAATAAAAATTTGATTCACGTACACGGAAACCATTGAAAACTGATTTATATTTAGCAGGGTCTACTTGAATACGACATTTAACTAAATCCAATGGAGTAACCATGGTATGAGTTATACCACAAGACAAAATGCCTCCAAGTCCGCATAGTGCAAAATATTTGTTAGAACCAAATTCGCAACTATCTGTAAAGAGAATTCAAATATCAAAATGATTATAATATCTCTTTCATATAACCCACGTGAATGAGTTGAAACGTTGACATTAAAATGCCTGACAATAGAAAAAGCCTGATATTGAAATAATTTCAGATTAATCAAACTTAATTTTTTTATTTTTTTTTTATATAAGTTCAAAATTCTTTTTGTTTAGATTCAAAAATGTTTAGCCCACCCTCATATTCGAATTCATTGAGAGTTAAAAACAAAAAGAAAGAAAACGAGTGAATCGAATTGACGATATCGATCAGCTGACAAACTCGTGCATTTGGAATTTAAATTTGGCAAGATTTCAAGATCCGTTTTTAACGGATCTGCTACCTTGCCCTATTCTAATAATAAACCATTCTAGTAAAAAGAAAAGCGTTAGATTGGTTACTCGGTCGCGGTCATCATTCAAAGGCAATGTTAATCATTATTTTAGTTCGAGTATCATTTAAAAATTCCGAAACTAAGATCGGCACGCATATTCGACAAAATGGCCGCTCCTTATGCAACCCCACATTACTCCGATATGATAAGTGGAATACATGCTAATGACAATTTTTCTTATGTTTTAATTCGTATTAATTATTTCTAAACAATTGTTTATCTTAATTATTGATACATTATTTGCAAAAAATTCATTGTATTGAATATATTTATAGATTTTATTATAAGCGACATTGAGAGAATGCGACACATGCAAAGCGACTCCCTCATATTAACGTCAAAAATTTGAATGCGGTGAGTTAAAAGTTACATAATTATTAGCTAATAAAATAATAATACAAATAAACGATGAAATTATCGAAGTTCTATCTTTTTATTTATTTAACTCGATAATAATGTTACCAAATATTAAAGGAGGATAAAACGAAGTATCGAGACTATGTCAACGTTGCGACAAGAAACCATAGTAATAATTTTTACATGAATTACATATTATGTAACATCGCGTCACATGCGAATAAAGCCGTAATCGAGATCATTTTTGTTAATTAAAAAGAAAAGCATGTAAATTTTTGGAAATTCGATTAATAAGAATTTTCTTTCGTAACTTTACGATTGACACATTAAAATACTATTAGTTAGATTATTTTATAAACCTCTTAACCATCAGAATGAAATATCTTTTCTGTTAGAAGTTGTGTATAAAAAAAATTTTTGTTAATTAACAAAATTTATTCGAAAATTATACTGACCGCCGTTAGCGGAAGCAGCCGAAATGGTTCGATTTTTAACGAGCGTTTGCATACTCTCATCTTGACCCTGACACCTAACATTGGTAAAAGGTGTGGAAAATGGTGATAATTTAGCGGTTTCCCATAATGACGACCACATCTTTTCTGTCTCCCTTTGAATGAAACACTTCACCTGAATAAAACACCATACGATTATTCATATATATAGATTATTATATTTAAAAGAAAAGAAAAATTTAATTTATAACATAACGTACAAGATCTTTGCAGGCACAACTCTCAACGCCGCGTAGATGAAAGAGAGTGGTAAGGCCAAGGAGTTTTCTCTACTGACAGAACCGAATGCAGTCATAGATGGCACAATATTCAAATTAATCAATTCGAATGAAAATGCGACATCTAGAGGATTTTATTTGCTAAGTTATCTTTTCTATAATTTTTATATTTTAAATTATAATTTTTAAAAAATATCTTATCAAATGATAAATTAAATATTTTTATTTTCTTATTTATTCTACAAAAGTTAGATATATTCCTATAATAAAAAATTGAAATTTATTTAAGTATTCGCCATTACTTTAATCCAACCAATCGCAGACAATTAAATGCCATCGATTATCTAATATTCATTTTGATTGGTTCTTAGGCATTATTAAATAGAATTTTTCTTTTTTTATATTTACTAATTAAAAGGTATATTTATTATTGTAAATATTATTATATCGCGTTTAAGTTTTTTTTATGAATTTATTAATTGTTACTTGTTATACTTTTTAAACAAATTCCATTTTTTTTTTAATTTTTTTCTTATAACAACACGTTCTTATACAACATGCGTACAACGCATGTACGCGTGAGTGCCACACTAACGCGCTCTAGTGGCAAAATATCTGTCCCGTCATTTTCGAACATTTCTAATACATTGCGATCGCCCTCTTGTTATCTAGGCTCCGTGGTTTGGTAGAGAGGTAGAAGCACATGTACACAAATAACTTTTAAAGTTGTATATTTATTAGAATTAAATTATGGGGAAGTTAAATGTAACGATGTTACGTTATTTAACGCGGGAAGATTTCCGTGTATTGACGGCAGTAAGTATAAACAATATAATAATATATTATTAGATTTATCATAACATCAGATAGTGTGTATGGATAATAATGAAATTTTCAGATTGAAATGGGTATGAAAAATCATGAGCTTGTACCAGCTTCACTTGCTGCGCAAATAGCAAATTTACGTTATGGTGGTGTTCATAAATTGTTGAAGGAATTATGTAAACATCGATTACTCAGTTATGAAAGAGGGAAACATTGTACGTTATTCATCAATATTTACGTTTAATAAGCATTGATACATTTCATATAATTAATTATTATTTTAGATGATGGTTATCGCTTGACAAATGCTGGTTATGATTACTTAGCCTTAAAAGTACTGGTACAAAGAGGTGTTGTTGGTTCTTTTGGAAATCAAATAGGTATTGGAAAAGAGTCTAACATTTACGTAGTGGCAGACGAAGAAGGAAATCCACTTTGTTTGAAATTACATAGATTAGGTAGAACATGTTTCCGAAACATCAAAGGAAAAAGAGATTATCATCAACACAGAAAATCTGCATCGTGGTTATATCTGTCTCGAATATCTGCAACAAGGGAATTTGCCTATATGCAAGCACTCATGGATAGAGGATTTCCAGTACCAAAACCAATTGATTTTAATCGACATTGTGTTGTTATGGAGCTGGTTGAAGGTGGACCTTTGTAAGTTTTTACTTTAAATAGAATTTTAATAATTTGTATTAAAAAAAAAAAAAAAATGTTTACACTGTAGTAACAAATGAAATTTCAATGTATAGGTGTGAAGTTCATGAAGTAAATGATGTGGAAGAATTGTATGACGAATTAATGAATTTAATCATCAAATTTGGCAATCATGGTGTTATCCACGGTGATTTTAATGAATTTAATATTTTGATTACGGATGATGGTAAACCGATTATTATTGATTTTCCACAAATGATTTCTACCGAGCATGAAAATGCAGAACATTATTTTGAACGTGATGTCAATTGTATTCGTGATTTCTTTAGAAGAAGGTTTGGATATGAAAGTGAACTTTATCCAACATTTAAAGATATTCTGTAAGTTTAATTTATTTTTATTGTAAATATATATTTTTTTACTATACAGTTTAATTATATTTGATATATTGACATATTTTTAGACGAGAAGATTGTATTGACATAGAAATTAAAGCTAGTGGTATAACAAAACAAATGGAAAAAGATGTTTTAATGGAAATGGGTTTTGAAACGAATGAAGATGAAGAAACTTCTAAGATTGATAATGATGATGATGATGATGATGATGATGATGGTAATAATGATGATAATGATGATAATAATGATGATGATGATGATGTTGTCGATGTTAGTGCTGGTGATATTGCTAATGATAATAGTAAAGAATCCAATTTCGAACATGATATAAATGAATTAAGATTACGAGTGGAACAATCGATGAAAGAAGTTGATTCTTCAGAAGAAAATGTTAATGAAGATGCAAGGACTACTAGAAGTGCTGTTAGTACTATTATATCACCAGATGATATAAAAAAGAGAACAAAACGATCTTTAGAAAAACGAGAAAAAAAGAGTCAATCTAGAAAGATTCTAGTAAAAGGTGAAGCTAGTGCAGTAACTAGAGTTAGAAGGGAAAATAGAGATGTTATCAAACAATCAACTGAAGGTATATGGGGCTATGATTAATGTAAGATTATTTTTCTTTTTTTTTTTTGAATAATTATAACAATAACAAAATTAATGTCTTTTTACTGTACAAAAGTAAATAAGTAATAAATTAGATTTGTATAATTTACTTATTTCATTGTACATATCACACTTTTAACTTATATTTTATATGTAATGTAATTGTAACGTGATTGAATTGAAATTGTAACTAAAATATTCTTAAATGAATTATTTTTTTTAGTTTTACTTTTTTTATTTTATTCAAATATAAAATTCTATATACATATATTTTCGATCTTGTAAGACATATTATCTACGGTAGAAAATATATTTTGCTTTCTTACAACAGATGGCGTCACGTTTCTTCATTCAAAATTTCGGTAAAATATAATAATTAGTTTTTTTTTTTTTTTTTTTTTTTTATTAAAAGAACATTATTATTAAATATTTTTTAGCCTCGATTTTAATTTCAAGAGAACTTGATTACTACTAACTTTTAAATGTTCATGTGATTTCATTTTTAATTAAAGTTTATATTTGTAATTTTTATTAATAAATGATTACACAAATGCTACTATCAGGAAAGGTGTATATATGTAAAGAAGGTTTTATAATAATAACTGAAAGAAATAATAAAATTTTTTGATGGAAGAAATTTAAAAGTCGTTTTAAATGTAATTGCAAAAAATTTAATTATGTACTATGAACGACTGTAAGTTTTTAGAAACCACTTAGAAATAGTACTATTGTGTGTTGACATATACTTATTTTTTAAATTTAACGAAGCATAATATGTATGAGTACATTAGCTACAAGATACTTTACACGATAAGGTTTCACAGCAATGCTTTGAATTATACTTCTAAAAGAAAAAAGAAAACATTGTTTTTATTTTGGGAAAAACAACAAAATTTCATTTTGAAATAATACATAATAAATTAGTGCAAATTATTCTTATCTTCAAATAAATACTAATAAGTCAATTCATTAATAATGAATTTTGATGAAACTTGTTTCTTCTGAAAAATAAAATATTAATACCGATTGATACTTTTTAACCATTTTATAAGGCCCCGAAGTTTCCATATGTTATTTAACGGGATGTAAAATCGTGTTAAGCACTTTGCATCAATCTTGTTTTCTTCAATGTCGCTGATATATGCAATACCGCTTGTTTATTCGTTAAATTATTGGATTTATAAGAATTACTGAAATTCTATGGAATCATCGAATTTATTAAATCGATAATAAAACAAAACTGAGCCATGACAATATGATTGATAAAGGACAACAATGGAGATGATTGTTGAAAACATCATTCAAAATGAAAATAATAAAAATGAAATGTGTCTATGTTGTATATAATATAGTATGGTAATCTAGAAATTATTGTTCAAAATGCATATATATATCGTATAAAGCTGAGATCTACAGAAATTTTGCAAAAAAACTAAAGTACTCTACTTTGCTTCTATTTTTTTACTCTATTTGTATATATATATATATATTACATACATATATAATATATATATATATATATAACCATCTAATGTGCATATTTTCTGAAATATTAGAGTAGCAGTAATAATTTTGAAATTCACAGGTAGTAGAATACATTTAGTTTACAAAGAACATGTTTTGCAGAGATTATAATTATTAATATAGTTATATGTTATGGGTATATCTAATTTATAATTATCTATGGCAAGGGTTGGCCCGTTATGAGACATGTACGATATTATTTTATAATCATTTTCATGAAGTATGCAAAACCTTACAAGGAAATAAAAAAGAAAAATTTAATATTTCTAAATAGAATTGAAAAGTAATATATTTTAAAACATATTCAAAACTATGCGTGCATGTTGGACTTTATTGTTGTACTATATAATTTATATATGTTGTATTAATATTATATAATAATTATATAAGCTATATAAGAAATCATCAACTAAATGATATTTTGTTAGCAGAAAATAGGTATTGTTTCTTATCTACTAAGATTAAACATACTTCAGAATAAATAGTAAATATATATACACACATAAAATGTGCACATATTGCAATTGTATTATTAATAAAAATTCAAGAGTTGATTAATGCTATCATTTTATACACAATGAAAAAACTGTAGAAATACAAAATTTATCTTTTCATACACTGACAGCAATGATGATACATTATTTGACAATTTTCATTTTTCTATCAGTTTGCTGTCAATACGTGCAATATATAAACATAGTATCGCGAAGAGTACATGTCACAATTAACAGCATGAGAATATTATTATAAATTGTTTGATCAGATTTTCTATCATAGATTATATGTTATCTAACACAAAAAGACTATAACAGTGGTTATGTGTATACTATCTTTTTAAAAGTAGTGATGATAGCAGTAAAAATAGTAATACTGATAAATCATATGGCGTGGGGTAAGCAAATTTTATCCCGCCTAAATGTGTGGTATATATGTTCTTGCCTACCTAAGACGTATACTAAGATTTATGATTTCAAATCTCTATAATTTTATATTAATTTATAATACCAAACATTTTCATATGTACGTTCATTAACTATAACCGAATAAACAAGATTTTCTGCTGTTGTCGATACCGTTAGCAGAAAATGTTTTTATCTTAATATAATTATTATTTTTTTGTTGATGATTTTTGATTATTTAACGGACAATGACTTTTTTTTTTTACAGTCATATTTTTTATAGTGGCTTATATTTTACTAAAATGCTTTATTAAAGTTCTAGTTTAGTAGTAACACTAAAATAACTGTTTCTTATTAATCCTGTAAATAGATGTGTCAAAAAAATGTTGTTATTTTTTTTTATATTTTATTTTATCATGAGTGTGCAATTATCAGAAATTCACTTTGTATACGTCATTTTGCCACTACTTGGCAAACATCATCATCATCATCATCATCATAGGAATAATTTAATACATTAGTTTCTCTGCACTATGAACATGCAGTAAGAGAAACTTTTCATGATGTCTATTTATTTATTAGATTTGAAGCAACTGATCACACTTAGAAACTATACGCTCTCGTATTATTGGAGGTTTATTTTGATACATTATTTTATAGATTAACTAAAAATGCAAGAAGATACGTGTTGATAGAAAAATTGTAAGGAACCAAAAGTTTCTTACATATTTAATAAATATTATGTGACACAAAAAGCAATAAAAATGAGGGTATGCAAAAATATAAAATATCAAAGGTCATTGACAGAATATTGTTGGAATAAATGGGCTACAGCCGAGTTTACAATAGCCAGCTCACTTACTTGATTGAAACTTATTTAACAAAAGAACAAAAAAGTAACAATAATCATAAAAAAATCATGCGCTTTTGTCAAGTATATGTAATATACCTTAATATAAGTAATATATATGTTAATGTAACATAAAATGTTAATATATAAATTAACATATAAATGTTGCTCTCGTAGGAACCTATAATTGTTAATTAACATTTTCAAAAATGCATGTTTAACTCGTTCCCATAAGACATGTTATTATATATTTATTAGCTGCAAGAATCAAAAAATTTTGTCATTTGCTAGATTATGTTTATATGTGACATACTATGATAAATCTTTTTTTTTTTTTTTTCTTACAAGTCTTTTCTAATCATCAATCATCACTTTATACCTGCAATATAATATTTTTCACTAACTGTACAACCATATATATCCAAATAATGGATACAAGTATTTTTTCCATGGCCATTGTACGCTCGATCAAAAAAATATCATAATCTGTATCCATATACTACGTATTGGATTTCAACAACTTCACATATTTGTTTATAAGTACATACATAATAATCGAGCATAAACTTATTTTGTACTACACATTTGTTCATTTTTTTATAACATGTCATAAGATGTAAACAAAAATATACCATTTCAAATATTAAAAAAAATATAATATCAGTTAGAGAGAGAGAGAGAGAGAGAGAGTGAGAGAGATGTCACCGAGATATTTGTTAAAATCCAATACTATCAATACGTATCACGCGTATCACTACATAAGCGAGATGGGAAAAATCTAAGTCGAAGGCTTAATTAGAAATCAGATGCCTCCAAGGGGGTGGGTCAGGTGGTGGAGGCAGAGGGACTGGTTACGGACGGCAATGACCTCGTTTTCTACCGCCTTCGTTGCCTTCCTCATCTTCGCCTCCTCTTCGTACTTCAGTATAACGTTCACCTTTTACACTTACGATTTTATTGTCCAGATAGCGCACTAATTTCTTTGGTTCTGTTTTAGGCGCAACCGGACGATGTTCCCGAGAATCATCATCCCTGTCGACGTAACTATACCGAGCGATGATACGTGACTTCAATTCTTCGTCATTTACCCTGGCTTTATTCCGACCATTGGGCTAGTATACATAAATTTATCCTTCTTTATTTTTCATGTAAACATATTAAGTATTATGTATTTGCTGTTAAATTACTTCAAATATTCAAAATACGTATATATATATATATATGAATTTATGTAGGATAAACACATACCGTTAAAAATGTCAGATTGCTGACAATACTTTGACCAGCTTCTTGACGATGCAAAGCTAATTGAGCTGCTCTGGCTATATCACCTCCAGCAACTGCTAAACAATGTCGAGCTTCAGCTGGGCTAGCTGCTGGAAACATTTCTTGTAGGAGTGCAACTTGATTCCAAGATGATTCCTGAAAAGGTAAGAAAGTTAATTAGATTATAGTTATAGATTAGAAGGAGGAGATGCGTCTGGATTGTATGTACCTCAGAAAAGTATTCTCCACTGGAATCGCTGCCCGCATCACTAGTTTCTGAGAGATGATGTACTCGCATTCTTTGAGTACCAGGCGGTAAAAGAGCTGCCAAACTAATATGACTCAATGGATCATGAGGTTGGCAACTTTCATTTTCTTTACTTCCCTGACGTAATTTACTTTCAACGTCATGTAACCATGTTGATACAGCTTCTTTTTCGATAGTTGAAAATTCCGGAAGACAAGCAGAAACCATTTCGCATAAACCATCCACATCTAATTCTTCTTCCATAGCATTTTCTTCTACCATGCTTACCACATAACTGAGTACAATGTCGTCGATTAAACTAAGAAATACAATATTCAATGTAAGGATACATATTTTAGAAGCAATAAGTAATGGATTTATTTATGAAGTATTATTATTATACTATGATAAAGTTACCTTAACTGTGCAGTAGGTATTTGTTTTCTTACAAAGCTAAATAAAGCTTTTTTAACTAACTCTTCTTTTTCATCCATTATGCGGCTCATTCTGTATACATAAAGAGATTATAACATTTAACAGCATACATTGATTTTTGATCATTGACTAAACAAAAGAATCATTACCTCAATATAATTACACGTTGGATGTTAAAATCTCAAATAAAAAAAGGAAGCAGAGGCTATTTTCCTAATTCCAATGAAATAGTTGATCAAACTATTTTTGTCAAATAATATTTGATTTAAAGAAAGAATGAATTATTTATGTCGTGGATACAATGTTTCTTTTTAAAGAAATGATGAAGATGATATAATGAACGATAAATTTATATTTAAACAAAATATTAAAAGTACAGAAAGTAGGTCGTGGTAAAAAGGAAGAGACGAAAAAGAAGCAAAAAGTATTTGGATTACGTATAACATCGTAAAAGAAAATTAATATTATCAGTAATGACACAAATTGCACTTTTCAAATGTATACAAGTGAAGAAAAGAGGCCATCGTGTTATACTACTTTTCACTAATCATAGTGACTTTTATAAAATATATATGACATGCATGTATACCTACGGATATATACATACGTGACGTATATCTTCGAATATTATCATCATCAGTCATTGATCTGATGTTAGGTTAAGAAAAACAAAAATTCATGACAGCGTTCAAAATAAATTAAGTTCACGCTATTTGCATAGAATCCTTTTTTGTTGATATATATATGTATCTATATATATGTATACATATATATATATATACATACATACATATATATGTACATATATATATATAACACATAGGAGAAAAATTTATAAATAAAGTAATTAAGAAGAAGAAGAAATGTTTGGAACGTGCACAATAATAATAGCGATTAGAAGTGACAATTATTAAAGAGGAAAATAAGAAAATAGACAACGAAGCGACAGGTCCATAGTTAAAGCGCCGGTGTCACATCACGGTCGAAGCTTTTTGACTTTGGTGAAGGTGTGTAAAAAGCTTCTAGTTCGACGTCGAGGTCCTTTCATCCCTCTTATAAAGGATGCCCGAATCGAGTACGAACCTGCTTTATGTTTGTCTCGTTCGTTTGACCTGTCGTATTCTTCGAGACGCGATGTGAACCCCAAAGGCTCGATAAAAATTTCGTATACAAACAAGATTCCTTAGATTTGACAGTTCGACGTTAGAAGGGATAGAGGGAGGTATAGTGGCGTTCCACAATAGTCGACAGGCTGCGTACTAGGACTTAAAGAAAAGCGGGTGTAACTTAGTACTCGTTTAATTTCGTTTTACTTCTCTCTATCCCTTTTCTTTCTCCCTTTTTGTTTCTCTGCTTGGTTTTCTCCGTTGGGTTATGAATAGAGAGAAAAGCGACCTCACCGTTGTTGAGAAATATTAATTATTTCTACGATATAAGTTGTTACGGCTTATTCGGATCAGTCATACGCCATCTTGTAGTGTATTTTGTATATGGCGTAAGGTTAGGTCGGTAATGTCATTTTTGTTTTGTAGGTAATGTAAGTATTCTTTTAGATCGATATTTATAAATTTAATCGTTAAATCTACGACATTTGAATTATACTTTTAGTGTTGTCGAGCTTATTGAAGTGAAAATTTCTTTAGAATGGGTGTGATTTAAAAAAATAAAATGCGGTGATGTAGTGGGGAAAGAAATGGCCTTAATACTACGTAAGAAGAGAAAAAGAGACAAACATATCATTATTTATACAAATTTTTGATTTGCAAACATTTTTTAAAGTGTTTTATTATTTACTTTCTTTGTAATTATTATACAAATGCGCGCCTGTATGAATGCAACCCTCCAGACACACTTTGAAAAGTTACTTGCGAACGCCATCTGTTGGAACGGAATTTTTTTCTGCCCGAAAGATAGGTAACCCGTCATACATACGTGTATAAACAGTTTTGACTGCAAAAAAATTCCGTTCCAGTAGGTAGCGCTCTCAAGCAACATATTCAAAGTGTGTCTGGAGGGTTGCATATGAATAGGCGCGAATTTTTATATATAATTAAATTAATAATTAAAAAAATAATTACAAATTAAAAGTACAAATAATATTATAATAATATAATATAATAAATTATCCTCGAAACAGCTAATTTTAACAACGTTTAACGACGAAACAATTTTATTGTACTATTGAAATAGATAAATTCTGTATTTAATCTGAATATTTTTAAAAGGAAGATAATAATATATAAATTATGTATTTTGCCATACGTTGTAATAGCTGTTTATTTATAAGACATAATATTTCACATATTACAATATACATATATTTTCCAATTGTAGAATCAACATCGTGCGATCGATTGAATATTTACCCAATACTGTTCTTTAACACGTATACTGTAATATTTTGAATAATAAATCAATCTTCTTTGTTTATTTATTAGAATCTTTACAATAAGACGAAATGCACGATTTTCGAAATGTTAAATAAACGAGTACAACAATCTAGATTCTAAAATTTAAATGAAGATATTATATAAAATCTTGTAGACATGCTATCAATCTAAATACTTTTACTTACAGATAATCGAATGCATCCTTAATTTATTTCTAATTTGTATAAATGCATCGATATTTTCAAATAGAATTTTAACACCGAAAGAAGATACATAAATTTTTTCACAAATTCGTATAATATTTAAATGCATTTCCATCGAATGCTGATTATGACGTGTTTTTTTTTTATCGATATGCACATCAAATAAAAAACAAATAACTTATCTTCCAAAATAAATAATTATATTATACATTGTTTTTATAGCTATATTTTCAGTTAAATACGAAAAATACAATATTTTTCGCTAATTTTAATCCTTATCGGTCAAAGGGTTGATTGATATAAAAGAACTTATCATCTCATATAGGATTTTTATTTTTAGTAATATTTTAATATGATCATTCCGAGTAAAAATTTGTATCTAAACTTATTTTTGAATTATTATTAGTACACTGATTTTAATTCAAATAAAGCATACAAGATATTTATTAAAAAGTATTCTCTTTAAAATTAAATAAAAAGAAACAAATAAATTAAAAATAATAAATATAAAAAAAAAATAAAAATAAAAATATACGTATATATATATATATATATATATATATATATATAATTATAATATTATAATTAATATTTATTATTAATTATTAAAATCTCAAATATTTTCAAATAAAGTAATTAATTTCTAAACGTAAAATCTCGGAAAAAAAAATATTTTATAAAACTTCGAAAGATTTTAAGCATTTTAAGAATTATTATAAATTGGAATCTCCAAAATTTGTATAAATTTCACCATGTAATCAGTAGGTTTTTACCTGTTCAGTCTTGTCACCTTTCACGTGAGATACGACTGTTAGAATTAAAACATCACGTCAAAGATAATAATATAACCGATAAGGGTTAAAATCCAAAATCAACGGTAACAGGATAATGTTTCAGTTCGTGCGGAAGCTTTGATTTTTTATTTATGTTTAAAGATATTTTTTGTATCTTATCACGCTCGATTCTTTGGCGTATCATTTAAAGCCGTCTTCTCAAACTGGTTTCGTTACCAATAGCTTCGATTTATCATTAATTAACGAGACAATGATTTAATATGTAACTTGGAAGTAATTATCATATTCTTCTAGTTCCTTAAAATATTTCAATTACGCTTAGATCACACAACAACGCATAAATGTGAATTAAAATGAAGTAAAAAAGGAGAATTGACTTTTACTATTAGAACCATAAGTAAAGGACAACAATGTAGAAGAATGTTGCACTCATCTTGTTTTGATCAAATTTTGTCTCATACTTTTCGACCTGCTCACCAGTAATCAAAAATATTACTATGTAAAAATAAAACAAAAAAATAAAAACAAAGAAACATATTTTTCGATATCATCTTCTTTGTATGGAAAAATTGAATTGTTTATACGAATTTGTATCTTAAAAACTCAATTTGAAAAGTGAATAATATTATGATTGACTTACTGTAAACTTCATAACAATATTAACGACAATGTTCGCAGATAATCATCATTCATTGTTCGAACGTATTTGTTTTGTCGTTTTGGTTTGAATTACCATTTAGTTGCATTTTAACAATTGCAAGTAAAATCGTTTTACTCTGTTTTGTTGTCCTCCTTCGAGCATGGTTCTTCATCTTCTTCTCCATCTCGCTCATCATCACCTTCTCCAATATCAATAGAGCTGTGATCAGTCAAATCATCTTTACCATCTTTATTACAACCTGGTTCCAATTCTTCAACGATATCTTGTTCTTGTTCTAGAAAGTCTGTAGGTACGAATTCCATCTGATCTTCGCAATCATTCAAATCCGGTGGGCCAGGTATTTCACAAAAATTAATTTCTCTGGTCTCATCATTGAGATCATCACCACCTGGATCATCTTCTTCGTGAAAACTGATAAGCTTTTCAAATTTCACAGGATTTGAGTTATCTTCATTACTTTCGGGAAATATTTCGGTGGGACTTAGAGGTATATCCAAGGGTTCAGTTTTGACTGTTGTGGGAGGAGATGCTGGTGTAATTGGTCTTTGTAAGCGAATTTTTGTGAAAGGTCGTGGCTCAGGAGGTTCCGTTTGTTGTCTTTTTTGCGCGCGTTTAGGACTAGAAAGGGTAGGAACGCCAGAAGTAGAAGGCTTATCTTTGGTTTCGTTTACGATATGTGGCACTACTGGTTGAGATATTAACGTTTTTGATTGAGGTATAAGCATCGGTGGTTTCGAGTTCTGCAAACGAATAATATATTCAAAGTTTAAATTACTTAGCTTCAAAATACGGTTTCTATATTCATACTCCAATATTATCGAGTAAATATTTATTACCTGTGAGGAAGGACTCGGACCAGCTAATCCTTTAACCTGTAATGCCTCAGCTGCATTTAATAATTGAGGTAATTTGTCATGAGCAACATTGACTTCACCGCGATACATGAACTTAACTAATGCTTCAACTTCCCAAAATTTCAGATCTTTCATTAAGATTATGGGATGCTGACAAGGATTTTCTCGCAACAAATCTGCCAGATAATCGCTACACGAAGATAAAATCATCTTATGACATTTCAGAGATCGTCCTTCGCAAGCTAGGGTTACATCAACAAACTGTTCCGAATCCAGAAGGGATGGAAAACTATTCTGCATGTTACTATGGTAACTATTCCACCTTAGACACACCTGAAATTAATACGATTCATTTGAATTTGTTCGATCAAAGTAAAGTATGTATAACTTTGTTTCAAATACCTCCGTAGGTTGTTGATGTACGATATTTTGTGGCACGCCTTGTGAAGCCTGTCTCGGTGGCATCTTAATCGTCGTTGGTGCAACCTGCTTCACTTTTAATGGTATCGTTTTTAATACAAGAGTCTTTGGCTGTCGTTGCTGCTGTTGTTGCTGAGGAGAGGGTGCTGGCGCAATATTTCTTATATGTGGCCTCATGAATGACTGTGCTATTCTAATGGTTTTAGTGGTAGTTGCATTAGATTGTGAGACAGGCGTATTGGACTGTAAAACTATAATAAAATAAAACTAGGAATTAGAATATATATATATATATATATATATATATATATAT
>NW_015149020.1:987387-1008584 GCF_001465965.1 Polistes dominula | reverse complement strand
TATATATATATATATATATATCAATTATTTAAAATTAACATCAGTAATATGAATATTTCTGTGAATTAATGTATATAGTAACAATAAATTAAACGAGAAATCGTCGAAAATCAGTGATTAATTTTGCAGCATGTGGTTCTGTTGTTTACCGTGATAACTTCTGCCGATGAGTCTGCCACCATGGTGTACCCTGAGATGCCGATGGAGGTTGGTGGTTCCGCATTGTCGAGGATTTGCGCCACCCCTGACAACAACGGCACCACATATACGGCACTGAGCACGCAATGGGTCATTCGCACATAGGTCAAAGTGAGCCCAAACTGCGCTGGGATTGGCCATCGCTCGGAGACTGCGCGCGTGGGATCTCACCCTGTGGGTCGTATTGGTGTGCCTACTAGCAGCAGAGGGTGGAGAGGAAGTCGGCGACACAACAGGCATTCCATTGTCCTCGAGATAACAGTCCTCCTCATCTTCCGGTTCCTGCTTCATCGCTATTCCTTCAAGTTTTTTGACTGACTCAACGATCTCGTCGTTTGAACTTGTGTTAGCACCACAACTATCGCCACTCCCTCGAGCACTCAATTTTTGTTCTTGGATGATTCTGTGCGAAGTCAGCTTGGTGGTGTCCGCGTTACCGGTCACCAATACAAGCCGACCTGTCGTAGTTGCACCGGTATTCGCCGTCTTGAATTATTCTTATTCAACGCTTGGGTTATCAGTAGTATTTCTTTTACTACTTTTTTTATTCTTCTACTTCCCTTTTGTCAACGTTTAAACTTTTGCACTATCTCGGTTCTCTGCTATGGCCGGAGTTGCGTCTTTCTGCATTCTTTTCAACTAAAATGCAATGAAGTATTGCATTTATATCTTGAAAAAAAAAAATCCTTAAATATCTTTAAATTGGACTAGTCTTTGGTTAGTACACAAGAGAGAGAAAGAAAATTATGCACGATTAATATGATCCTTACAATTATTTGCTATATTAATTGAAATCGATAAAAGAAAGTCACGTGACGTTCGTTTATTTTCCGTGGAACAAAAAATTTCAGAGCAATGTATCGGCAAGGAAAAATAACTTTATTCCTTATTGTTAATATTTATATGTGAAGAAAAATAGAAGAAGATAGCGAATAAATTCGAAGCAACAATTTTCGACCAAATTAGACGAATGCATTAAGAAAGTTATTGAACTCTTAGGTGGTATGCTCGTCAATATATCTTCTCAAAATTTTGGGTACGTTCCAATGAAGTCCATCGCATTTCCTATTTTCTACAACATTGAGATACACAATCGGCCATCGATATGCATATTTAATAACACAAGTGAATTTTAGAAAAAAGAAACAATTATAATTTTATCTGATATTAAGATCAATCACTGTGTGGGATTCCCCTTTATACATTCTTTAGAATAATAATACTTTTAATACTTTTTTGTACTGATTTACAAAATAAGAATAAATAGACACAATTTGTATTAGTAATATTTGCGTCTATTGATATTATATTAAATTATCTATGCAAAATAACGTCAATAATATTTTATATTAGTCTCATAAAAACAAACGATCTTCTCTAATGTATACGACGATGTAAATATTTAAGTAATGTAACTGATTGAAACGATTTTCGTGGGTCATATATACGCACGTGATGATGATATTTTCTCCTTCTAAATTATTACCAAATAAAGATGATTTCAAATCAAATCGATAATATGAATGATTTTCAAAATTGTCATTCGAATGCTGTGAACTGAATCATTTGAAGAAAATCGAAGAAATTTTGGGAAATATCGCGGCAGTAAAAGGCATCGTTCGAAGCTATCGTAGAAGTCGTTCGCGAAGGTTTCTAAAAAAAGCACCAACGATAATCGTCCTCGACGAGCCGATAAAGCATGCAACGTTCGTCTTCTACCCCCTTGAAGCTCCTTCCCCAATCGAAAAAACAAGGCGACGAGCGTCTGTTAACGATTTCTTCGAAACGTAGGAGCGGGTACTCAACAATTGTTAAGAGTTTAACAGATATCGAATATATTTTCATCATTTCTAACACGTTTTATTTGAAATGTTGTTCTGAAGCAATCTTTCATAGATTAAAAATAGCCATCTCGTAATATTGTAAGTTCCAAAATCGATATCTATCGATAAAGACGATCATTATACTGTTCAATATTTGTAAGTCTCACGCGATATCCTATCAAAGATTATTATATTTAAGTAATATATAAACGCAAGTGTGCTTTAAAGAAGATTTCGAGAAGTCCCAAGGCTTACGGAGGAGAACACATTAGCACGCGCTACGTATTTCCCCTTCCTCTCTATCGTCCGCCCTTCCCTTTATACCTTGTCGCGTGATCTTCTATATCTCTGCTATAGCACCCACTCGTATCGTTCTATCTCGTTCGTGCTTATACTACCCCACGTACCGACCTACTACTCTCCCTTTTTCTATTTTCCTTCTTGCTCCCTCCATACCGACCACGTACGAATAAAAGCCACGACCGGCTATAAAATGGCTACCGTTGCGATGACACACGGAACACACCACGCAGGGTTGGCTCCTGTTCGTTTATTGAAACATACAAAGATACAAAAAAGATTCCCGCGCGAGAGAAGATAAAACGAAGCCAACTGTGTGGAAAGGGTGAGGAGGAAGGGAGAAGAAGCCACTGACGTCGTCGTTGTTGGACTGTTCAATCACTAGTGCGCGTACCGGATCGGTAGCAGTGTTGGTTTTATCGACCCTGGTGCGTTTTCACGAAGACTGCGTGTTCTATTTTTCTCTTTAAATTACGATGTCAAATATTCGAATAACATCTTGGTTATTTTTTTCTTCTCTCACGCACCAGGATTTCTTCATTTTTATTGAATCGCGCGATTCTTTTTATAATCATTACGCCTGCTATTCTCTCCTCCTTTTTCCCCCCTCCTTCATATTTTCGATTCGCATAAAATCGGCTTGCGTTCATCGACAATGCGTCAAGTTAGCAGTGGCACGACTATAGTTACGAGTTAACGCATATATATATATACGTGTATATATATATATATATATATATATATATATATATATATTCATCAAATCGTTTGCATAAAATTCGTTCTCTCTCGCATATAACACGAAAAAAAATGTATGCACGTCGTCAAGTAACATTATGTATCTGTATCTTTACCTATACAATAATGTACACATATATATACATATACATATACGTATATATAGATATGTATATATTATATATATGTAGGTATATATACGATCAGTCGGGAAAGGATACCGCGAAAATCGTTGTCCCGGTATGAGAAAAGGCGGGACACGTCGTTGATCTCACGTAATATCGCCGATAGAGAGACAGGAAGTGGAAAATGTAAGACGACAAAAGAGCGTCCTGCACTTGGGTGGTGTCCTCGGGCGCACAGAGAGCGAGAGAGCGGAACGATTTTTCCCGAAGCCGAACCCGGGAGTGACTAAAATCGAAATCGGTGGACGAACATAGGGGCGCGTCAGGGCGCGCATGTGCGACGGCGCCGCCGGTCGTCGACGCATATTATCCGTCCGCGTCCCGTGTGTCGTCTCGCGCTCTCTTGCGTGTGCCTGCCTGCCTGCGTAGCTTGATTCCTTGCTTGTTTCTCTACCTACTAGTTTGCCTCCTGTTGTGCGTCTCTCTTGAGAGCGCACTCACCTACTAACCGAACTCGTCTCCCGTTAGCCAATCGCGAGTACCGAGTCTAGTCGAGACGAATAATCCCGAATCCAGTCGACTCAATCCGAATCTGCCGGCCGGCCGGTGTTTCTCCGGTCTTCTTCACGCGCCAATTCTCATTTTATCTCATTTCATCGATCGCCTACCGACCGTCTTTCGCTAGACCCTTACTTCCTCTTGCTCCTTCACCCCACTATTACCACTTCTTGCCCTTTAATCTCCCCTCTTCATCCTTCATCAAAAAGCATATCTCTTAAAGATCGAGCCGGTTACAGTCAATTTAAACGCCATCTAGTGCGAGCGACGACAAACGACTATTTTGAATTTATACACGTTGTTTTATGGCGCGTAAATTTAAAATATTCGAATAATTCGATGCTACTATTGTCTGAATTGAACGATAGGTTGAGGAAATTCAAAAGAATGTTTAATTTATAGTCATGCCAATAGTCGAATAATTTCAAATACTTACTTTTTTTTTTAGCATTAAGTTTCCTCCACCGTTCCATTTCAACGAATGACTGATGAATATTTTTTTTTCCTTCGGATTGCACTTCTAAAAAAATCATCTTATGAATAATGCTTTCGATATAGTAGTACATGATTTTAATATAATAATTAAATTAAATAAATGTTAATAACTCACTCTTCAACGCGTATGTTTTGTCAATTTCCAAATAACGTTCCCTCGCTAGTTGAACAGCTGCAACAGACGGTTCATGATTGTGCGGTACACATACTTTCGGCTTCGTATAATCTGTTGTTGTTAAGAGAATTCCTTTGCAATTGGTTATTCTACCGACACATCTCCAACGGATGTGTTCAGAGTGCTTTTTGTGCAGTGTGTAGATGTAATTATCGTAAATCAATTTTGGACCACCTCTATTCGATAATACGATCTGTTAACAAATTATTTGCTATAAAAAGTATATCAAATATACCTACATTTCAAGTGATTTAGGTTTTTAAGCAATAGTAGTCAAAGATTTTACTACCTCTGGTATGGAATCTTCAACGTTCACATTTTCACACTCAAATGAGATTAGCGTGGTACCGTATAAGTTATCTTGATTTGTTTCCATTAAAAAATCATTTAACAATAATTGAATATTCTGTGACATTTTTTCGAAATGTACAATCTGCAACGAAAAATGTTGATGTAAAAATGTTAAAGAACATGGAATTGCATTCAAAACATTTAACTTCTTTTATTTATATAGGTGTGCAATAAATTTGAATGATACTATTATCTGAAGTAGGGGAGGTATGCGAGAGTCAAAGTTTCGGTTAGTATGAAATTCATCGAGAATATTTCTGCATATTCCACAAACTTAAAATAACTTCGATAGACAGATGTTTGGCTTTCGATGATTTTTAAGGTTACGTACATTTGCATGTGATCTGACATGATCGGTTAATTTTCTGAAGATCGTCAGAAATATTTCTCGACGTTCGACAAATGCATTCTGCCTTTTGGTAAACTTTGATGTCTATAAGATCAAAGAACTTATTCTTCGACATATTATTTTTGAAGAGTCAATATGCATTTTCTTTGGCTTAATGTTTTTATTTCGAGGTATAATATATCTTATAATAATAATAATAATAATAAATTTTATATTAATTTTTTCTAAACGACATAAATATGATAATATTAAAAAAGAACAAAAATTGCCAACTAACAGTTAAGCGAACAGTACTATTCTTGAGTATTTACATTTTTTTTTTTTATAATGACATCCAACTTACTTGAATCGTTCAGTGTACGAACGATTTTCGTTCGTTTCGAGAAGTCCTATAAGAATGTTGTATCGATCGATTTTAAGAAGATCAACTTCCAAATTAATTAAACTCAAACTAGTTTTTCTTCAACATTTATAAGACGGAATGAAATAAGATTCGCGATATAATGATAACTCGAATGAAAAACGAGACCGTTAACCAGTGGTGCCAGGACGTGAATTTTTCTCACGCATGCGCACTACCTAATCCTCAGTAACATATATACTACACTCAAATATGGGGTATCGTTAGAACCCCGTGACAATCGAAATACAGTAGGGATAATAAGAATATTTTCTCTTTATTACTTCTTTTCTTATCCGCCAATTCACTCGAATTAGGTTGCTGGTAATCTATCTCCTGGTTTCTGTCACTGTAATACATTAATATTACACTAAAATTCGATATATTATATAACATTATGCGACCTTAACGAAAAACGCGGGAAACGACTGGGAAGGGGCCCTTACGCGTACCTACTGTTGCACATAGATACGTTCATGAAAACAACCACCGTTGAGCTGTAACGTTGCATGCGCATGCGCACCAAGGCTCCCACGTGGGAGAAAATCTCACGTGCTGGTATCACTGCCGTTACCACACAAAAGAAAGGTCCTGCACGTGGCGTTTCACGCCTATCTTATGTCAATCGATAAAAAATATTAGAAAACGTCATTAAATGAACAAGATAATTTACTTTTTTAAAGAATACCACTTTGGTTCTTTTTTTCTTCTCTTACACTTTTCGAAAAAATTTGAAGACATTCAGGAAAGTCGCAAGGTGATTAGACAGGTGTTTGGATAATCGTAATCTTCAATTTTTTGTCATCATTTTCAAAGTAATTTATAATAGTACAGTACAATATTAATGAAATCAATTATATATTAAACGTTATTTGTTATTGTTGTTGTTTTTGTATGCATTATGTTACCAGATAACAATACAGATGAGATTAGCAGGTGTTCATTTTTGTTAGCGCTACCTTGCCTTCCGTCCCCGGCGCTGGCTAATTAATTATTTATACGTTACCTTAAATTACTAAATAATTTTTTCTATATCTTCAATGGAGCCTTTCCTATCTATCTCTTTTTTTTTTGCAATCTTTCCACTCCTCCGTTTGTCTCAAGTATTTCCCTTTCGGTCGCATATTGGCAGCGTTTCAATGGTAAGAACTTGAAATAATTATTAAGGGAAGCCCACACACCCCGACTTACAAGGACATCTTCATCATTTCTAACTTCAGATTTTTTGCTAACTTTGCACACTTATAATGGTCCATGAGGACTATACATTGGACTAATGAAAAAAATGGGTGCATTTATAATATTATAGAGCGTGTTAAGTTTATTCTATTTCTAACAGTTTTTATTTTATTCAAATATCAATATATGACGCAAGTAATATGATAAATAATTGTAAATAAAATAATACACAAAAAATAACATAAATTAATCTTATGGCATAATACCTCTAGACGATTTTAGAATGATATACATCGTACAGACACATAAAATATTAACATATAATAAATAATATATATATATATATATATAACATAAATTAATCCCTTTATGTGCTTGGGATGATACATTTTTTTAAGGTGATATTCGTCGTACAGATTAAAAGTTTATGTTCTTTTTTCTTTGTATTATGTTATTTACAATTATTTATTATATTACTTGTGTGTAATGTTGATTTTGTAATATAATAAAAACTTTATAATATTAATGTAACTATTTTTCTTAAAAAATTAATATAACACTCTAGAAAAATAAAAAAAATAAAAAGAAATTAAATGAACTAAACATACTTTTACAATAACAAAAATAAGAAATAAAGAAGAAAACAAAAATCAAAGACAAGAATTTTCCTCCGTCAAGGATTCAAAAAGAAAAGAAAAATATTTGTGAAATTTGTACCCTACTCATTTTCGCGAATTGTTGACTATTAGCAAAATTTTTACGGACGTAATTTATAGGTCTCATAAGACCATTACAAGGGTGCAAAATTTGAAAAAAAATCTAAGATTACAAATGAAGATGCCCTTGTTAGATAACAAATTGCTTTTGTTTCTATCTCTTTGGTTTTTTTTTCTTTTTTAAATATTATTATTATTATTATTATTATTAATATTATTAATATTATTATTATTATTATTATTAATATTATTTATATTATTATTATTATTTTTTATTCTTACGATTATTAACACATTCGTGACCGGTGTTGCTTTTTGGGCGAGATATTAAACTAATAAATATCATATATAATTACTTGAAATATAAAACATATTAAATTATAAAACAATAACTATAATTTAATAAGTTTAACAAGAAAATATATATATATATATATATATATATATATATATATATATAATGAAAAATAAACGTTCAACAATCAAATGAAAATGAAACAAAATAAATAATTAAATAATATTACTTAATTTTGGCGTAGGATTACATTTCCGGTCTCGAATGTATTAAATCAAATTCAATACAGAGATTAAATTATCTTAAAGGCACAGGCAACGCGTGGTACAGAATTATTAAGTTACAATTTTGCTATTTTATAAATACTAATTTAAATACATAGTTCGGAGGACAAGATGAAACAAAAAAAAAGGCATCAATTAAATTTTAATGCGCCGAAAAACGAGAAACTATGATAATGATGATTTTAAACGCTTAACATAATTAATTGGCATATTATTGGTATCTATTCATTTCTTCATTGTTTATATTTTTGTTTAATAAGGGCATAAAAGCAATTAGTGGATTTATAAGAATTCCTTAAAAAATGTCTGACTATATATATATATATATCCTTTGGACACTTTCCGTTTAATTATTTATTTAAAACGTTTACGTTCGACATATTTGTATATCATTCTATGAAATCGTAATAACGATTCAAATCAATTTCTTCTTTTTTTTCGAACAGATCTGTCAATGTTCGATGTATATATCTTGTTAAAAAAAAAAAAAATAATACTAAGGAAGTAATGAAAATGATATATAGTATATATATAATATATTATCAGCTATTATATATACAATAGCTGAATAAGAAATAAAATCCATTTATCATCTAAAGGGAAAAAGTTTGACACTAGGGTTGGGTTTTGCGAATTCAAAAATACAAAAACATGAATTAATCTAACGAGTACGTCCAAATGTAGGAAGAAGAAGCTGTTATATAGAAAATTGTCTTTTTCTTATATAAATTATCATAATAATAATCAATATTGTAATGATAATAATAATATAATTATGAAGTTCGATAAATGATAATAAACTTTCATGTATATTGCACTTCTGTTACGCTTGTATTTTTACTACAAATCTATTAATTTTATTTGTTCTTTTTTTCTTATTTCAAATTCACATGTACGAAGATAAATGGAAGATAGACGTAAAAAGTTGCCGATGCCTTCAAAATTTCTATTTTCGTTTTCGTTTCTCTCTCTCTCTTTCTTTCTTTCTTTCTTTCTTTATTTATTTATTTATTTTTCTGCTTTGTTTTGTTCTCCTCCATTTTTCCTCCTTTTTTTACCAAATGTGTTTATATCATGACAAAATTTGTAAGATACGTAGAGATATTTTATCAAAGAATATTTCTACTTTAGCACGTATATTCTTTTTAAAAAGAACATCTCAAAGCTGCCATTAATTATGTTTTTTTTTCCCCTTTGCTTTTTCCTTATTTTTTTTTTTTTTTTTCAATAAGATGCATTAATTTTGTCAAGATTTTCCAGTAAAACTCTGGCAGTTCTTAAAAAGACACAATACGCTAGCTTCCATATGTATATATATATAAGTAAGTTATTTTTACCATTTTGCTATATATGCGTATATCGCCATTTTATATCGTTATAATTCATCGTATTATGAGTCAATGCATTACGGAGGACTCAAGGATTTTTTTTCTAAGAATTATTCTAAATCATAGCGACGATGCCTTACGACGCATTATCATATTACGTCATATGGATGTAGCAAAATATCTACCTAGGTATCTTACGTCACAGAATTAAATAAAAGAATGTCAGATACCGACCATATAAAAACATGACGAATGCGTGTTCCCCATAATGATCTATCGTAAATAATATTTGTTTCTTTTTTGTAGCTGAATCATCGGGGTGTACTACGCACGAAAAGCTACGCTAAGGGTATCTAATTTAATGATAAGTGAATGTTATCGTCGTTGTTGTTGCTCTTGTGTGATATTCCTTCAGAATTGACGTTGTTCCGTTAAGCATCAATATTAATAATCAAATCGTAATTTTACGATGCTAATGTTGTTTAGAGGTATTGGTATATAGCAGGATATTCATCATTTACATTCACTTGAAAATATTTGCACTTATGTACGTCGACCGTTATTACACAATTTAGGAGATTGGACAATATCAATGCTAGTAATAGTATTTGTAGTATAGTAGCGGTATAGTTGTAGTAATAGTAGTAGAGTAGTAGTAGTAGTAGTAGTAGTAGTAGTAGTAGTAGTAGTAGTAGTAGTAGTATTAGTAGTAATAGTAATAGTAATAGTAATAGTAATAGTAATAGTAATAGTAATAGTAGTAGTAATAGTAATAGTAGTAGTAGTAGTTTTAGTAGTAATACTAGCAGCAGCAGCAACAGCAGTAGTAATAGTAGTAGTAATAATAATAAGAACGATAATATAATAATGATAAAAATAATAATAACGACGATGGAAATAGCAATTATAATAAAAAAAAAGATCTATAGCGTACCTACATGTATTTATTATATTTAATATAATAACGATATTGTATAATTTTTATCAAAGAAAAAAATGAAATAACACGACAGAGAAGGATGAATGATGGTTATATCTCTCGTAAATATACCTATATTTCATTTTTATCGACATAAGAATGCTTGTTATGCATCTACCATATTGTGGGAACATTCACATATTTCGTACCTTGTTCTTTCATAGCTCGGTAACCGACACTCTTTATTAAATAATTCCTAGTCATTACTAATATTTACGAACAAATAGAAATGTCGAAAAGGCCAACTCATGGGAGCAAAGATAGCGCTTTATCGTCGGGGAGGCTAAGTAATATGGTCGAAGAACAATTCGCACCTTTAAATTATGCTCCATGATTAGCTTCTGCTTTGTATTGTATTTATCACATTCGTTGGCCGGAGTTCTGAGCCGTCAAACAATCATGCGGCATATACGGAGTATGATAGACAAGACTAAATAAGAGGCAGAACGGGCCGTAGATCTATATGACAGCAGAACATGTAGTACTGTTAACAGCATTCCAAACTGTACTGCTTTGTGAAGCCAATATAATCTGAAACACACGTGAAGAAGATGAAAATTAGCCACTTAGTGTTTAAGTTCGTTAGAAGCTGATTATACTACTTACTTTCTAATATGTGAGCGGGCAACTGGCAGTGTGTTTGGGTTCTGTTTCATAATAAATTGTCTAATTCCCAATATATAATGTTCCAAGTACGACGGCCAATCAATCTGTTTGACGTCGAACATAAATGTCTGCCGATCTTCTAAGCTCAGTTGTTCTCCTAATCTCCTTACATTAGAATCCCTAAAGTTCCATTGATTCGTACTGAAGTATTCCAAGCATTTAGTGGCTTTGGTAAGTTTCCCCTGTATATGAACCATTATAGGTCGTGAGCCCTTCAGACGAGCTAGAAAATCTAAAGTGTGAGCAGGCAGCATGTGCTGGAAGATTATACACACTTTATTGAAAAATTTGGAACTACGGCAACGACCACCTGGATACCAAAATGCATTGTTTACTGGATGCATCCGACTGTATTTAAAGGATAAATCAACAAATTCTTTCCAGGTGATAGGATTCTGTTGGCCAGAACAACAATTGTAAATAGTGATAGTGCCTGTACGATCTGTTGCAGTTTTCCACGCAGCACATATCATTAAATTGATCACTATATCGACTGGAATTAAATCAGCTACTTTATTCTCATCACATAACATTGTTCTAAAAACAAAGATAAATAAGCACGAATTAGTCATGAATATTTTTTGCTTCTTTCATAGCATTTAACACGTTGAACGCTATATGAATTCTTAAGGAAATCTCAGTCAGGCCTTGTGCATTTTTTTGTATAAAAAAATAGTTAATTACCAGCAATTGACGCTACATACATGAAAAGTCCAAAGTCAGGTTACAGTGATTTGTTTTTTCAATGTAATGCTCGTGGCTTGAAGGAGATTTCCTTGAAAATTCGTGTGGCACTTAATTTCTACCTAAAGAAGCCTTGACCAGCTGCCGCAATAATCCCAGTAGGACCATTCCAATTTTCTATCCAACCAGCGACTGGTTCTTTTAAGGCTGATAATACAATCGATGGTCTAACAATTGCGACAGGTAGAGAACCACTTTCTCCTTGAAGCATTTTTTCCGCTAAAGCTTTGGTAAAAGTATAAGTATTTGGTCGATTAGCGATCAATTTCGGTGTTAATTCATCGATCATCTCGTCATCCATTGACTTGGTCCAGGAAATCACTTGTTCGGGATCTTTCGCAAGTGGATATATTTCTTCAGCTACATCCTCCCGATCGCAGTTGCAGTATGCCGTTGATACATGAATAAGAGCCTGTAAACAGCAACTTTTTTTGGCCTTTTTTTTTCTATTTTTATTCGATCGGATTACATTATACGTATTTTATTTATATCTATTTGACTTAATACATGAATCATTTTTTTTTTTTTTTTTAAACGAATGAACACAATTCTTACCTCCAATTTGTGCATTCGATGGCACAATTGAATGAGACGTTGGGTACCTAATATATTTATAGTGACCGAAAGTTTCAAGGCCTCGTCGAATTTTACGGTGGCGGCCGAATGAAAGACGATCGATACACATTGTATCAGTGTCTGTCTATCCTCTTCCGAGATGCCGAGTTCTTGTTCCGTAACATCTCCTGCTACAGGCACGATTTTTGAAAGAGCACGAGGAAAACTACGTCGTAGCTTTTCAAATAACTGTTGACAAAATAATTAACAAGAAGATTATTATTATTATGATTTTCTTTTTATAAATATAATTATTTTCAAAGCAATCGTTAACGAGTTATATCAGTGGTTCTCAAAGTATGCGGTCTCGGCACTCCGAGGAGTTGCAACTAAGGATGTCGCTAAATATTATATATTTTTACTTAACCCTTGACAAAAGAAATTATTATCTATTTCGCAAAGTGTATTTGTTAGAATTTGATATAAGGCGTGCCTTGAGAACATGTGGATTCAGTAAGGGTGCCAAGAATCGATCAAAATTTGAGAACCAGTGAGTTTCTCATGAATTTCTAATATTATTCTTTTAACATTTTATATTCAGTTCAAGAAAAAAAAAATGAATGAACGTATAAATAATTATATAATAAGCGTTAAAGAATACAATCTTACCGGTACGTCAAGAAGTTCTTGTAACCTTTGCTGTACATCTTGTCCGTTTTTTGGCCTCATAAGTAAATAAATATTTTTAATACCCGGACACGAACGTAGCAGCTTCTCAACAAGAACTTTTCCCATGAAACCGGTACCGCCAGTGATAAAAATTGAACGATCTCTGTAGAAATCCTTAACGGATGTGTACTCACTACCAGCCATCGTGGCCATGTCTCCTTTGGTTTTTCCGTAATTATTGATAATTTTCTTTTTTTTTTAACTTTATTCTTTTATCTACTAATAAATAAATTATATTATTTGTCTTTCACTTCCAGTTCATTCAAATAACTACTTCTCGTTTATTTCTTCTTTTATTCGTTTTAATCCTAACGCTGATTTTCTTTTTCAATTATTTCTTTCCCTTAGATACGAGAAAACGTTCTCTGGAATAAATCATGCGGCATAGGCTGGCACACGTATTTGCTTTCCCAAAATTTTCCAAAGGGATAATAAGAAACGGGCACAATTACTGAACTCATTTCGTACCTTTTACAAGTACGATTTTATTCCTAAAAAGAAAGAAAGAAAAACAGAATTTTTTAACGAAATCTTATATAAATAAGTTCAGTTTAATTCAATTAATGAAATAACCCTAGTAGCACAAAATTAATATTAAAAAGAGATTTAATGTCTTTTTAATGTATTCAATATTTTTCAATATTTTGTGCTACTAGGGAAGTTTAGCTCCCAAATGCAACTAAGTAAGAACAAGAAATAGAAATCTTATCTTAATATATATATAAATTACGTGTCACATTGTTTGTCCGCAATGGACTTCTAAACTACTGAACCGATTTTAATCAAATTTTGCACACTGTGTGCAGTTTCATTCAACTTGAAAGATAGGATAGTTTATATCTCAATTTATAATCGCAATATTATTTGTTTATTAACAAAGAGTCATGATTATCTCTGTTAGTTCGATAAGATTCTAACAGATGGCGGTATAAGGTAATTCGTTGACTTAGAGKCGTGTGTATCAGACTGATTGTGAGCCACAGCAACGCGTGGCGGGGCACCTCTAGTATATATATATATTGTAGAGTTCAGAAAGAAATATAATAATAGTTTATTCAATGTGTTAATTATTATGTCGAGTAGTATTTTCAATAGTTTACAAAAAGTGACGTGTGTGCAGAGTGCAGAGTACAGAGTACAGAAGAGTTATAAAAATCAGACTAACAATAAGATTAATTAACTGACTGACTGATAAGATTATAAAATAGATGATAGATAGACTCACTAACTGATAGACTGATAGTTAGTGGATGCTTTATTACTTTTTTTTCACATATTTATATCAAAAATGAGCTACACCCTTTAGGATAGGGTAAGGAAATGTATGAATCTTATTGGCCTCTAATATCACTGGAAGTGAAGCTGAAAATTGGAAAAAATCGGACCATTTTCGGAAGTATTTGATCGTCGACCTTGTTTTGAATGTTATCACTACGTTTTTTCTTAAAATTTGTTGTCACATATGTGACTTTCTTTTGCCAACCATTATCGGCCCTATGACATATATGCGTGACTTTCTTTTTTCCAGAGGTGATGCTTAACCCATTAACTGCCAAATTATTTTTGGTTAGAGAAATATTTATATTTTTTAAAAAGTCTTAAAATGGGGATTGTGGCTGGTTGCACGAAAAAAACTAATAAGGGACTATTACTTATTTCTTTTATTATTATCCTATACATAAAAAATAGCTATTATTATGCCCCATTTTTTCATACAGTCCACATAAAACCGAGTGGTGTACGTAAAATTCCAAAATCTCCAAATGGGGATCGTGGCAGCTAATGGGTTAATTTCCATGTTTACGTAGGGAGATACATTGTTGCAAAACAATGTTTGACGAAAAGGGAACTGTGCTTTCAAAACTGTGTTTTCCTCTTCCATTTTACCAGATTTCTTATACTCTCTCTCTATTAAAGGGCTTCCCTCGTGTCCTTGTATTCAATGGAATCCAAAGAATCCAATCGTTCGTTAATGACAAGGTCATGTAAGTATATTATAACGTGTCATACAGGTGAACCTGTTTTTATGTGGAGGATAGGGACCGAATAAAACCAGTTGATTAATAAACCATAATCAGTGGTCAACTTTATGGTACCAAAATTAATTGAAATCGTATCTTTAAGCAACGAAAGTCCTCAGAAGAAAATGTACGTTTTAGATTACGAGTAGCAGTGAATTATTTAATGTACATTTTGAAAATTGTTGTGCATGTATACAATGAAAAAATGAAATGTTTTTCAAATATTTCCAGATCCAATTTACTTATTTCATTTGTTTGAAAGCATTTTCCGATTTATTTCGTAAATAATTGATGTATTTTTTAACTCTTTGGAGCTCGGTGGGACTAAAAGTGTCCCACCTTTTTGATACACCGTAATGCACAGTGGGGGACATTTTTAGTCCCACGCCGAAATATTGTAATAGTTGCATTCTGATAAATTTATATTTCGTCTTACTTATGCAAAGCAATTGGTAGTAACATTTTCAACAAATGTTACAAATGTAAAATTAAATTATTACTTTTTATTTATTTAATGTTTTTACATTATGTAATATCTTTATTAATAAAAATATACCAATTATGTTTCATTTAAAACTCAATCAAATCTCCATGCAACATGGGGCTATTTAATTATCTGAAATTCTATGCCGCAAAGAGTTAAGTGCGACTTTCTTTTATTTGGTCCCTATCTTCCGCATAAAAACAGGTTTGTCTGTATATTAATGTATTCATAATTCATGTGACATAATATACTTAAATAAATTATACTCAAATATGAGATGAATAAAATGTAAAATGAAAAATTTGATGTAATTTTGTATTTAATTTCAACTCACTGAAATTATAAATGAATATTAATTTGATTGTATTCGAATAGTTTAGTATTATATTAAATCAACGTATTATAATAAAACCACAGAGCAAGGTGCGGCTGAGGCACTTCATTTATTTATAAATTATTAATGTTTCTATCACCTAATAAAAAAAAAACGTATTTGTAATTTTATATAAGATTTAACCAGTTAAGTGTGACGATCTGTGCGCAGAGCGCGCTCTGGTGTGTGTCGCGATAATCAAGCGATGACGGATATAGTCGTCGTCAAACACAGAATAAGTGGCGCTGTTAAAATATTGGATAGTCAAAAAAAACGACTTTATTTTAGAAAATAATGAACAATTTTGTTAGTAATGTACACACAGTTTCTTAATATGAACATATATTTATACATAATAAATGTAAAAATTAGAGAAAAAATCGAATATTTATAGAAGTTACAAATTTATTCTTGACTTTTCTTTTTTTTTTATCTCTAAACATTTTAAACATATTAAAATTTACGAATATAATTTAGTTTTACGCCAAAATTACAATTTAAACATTAAATTGTAACAAACTTTTACGCATGTCGGATATAGATGTCATAATACAAAATTTTGCCACACATCTCCATGACGAATATAATCATCAAACACGCTTAACTGGTTAATATGTCTTTTTTTTTCGTTGAGCAAGAAAAAGATCACATCTTTTTTTTTTGTCAGATATATCTTACATTTAAACAAATTTTTCTACAATTTAATGATAATTAAATTATATAGATACATTTCTGTCGGGAGTAAGAGATTTATCGATTGCAAGAAAATAATTGATGTGAGAAATGTTTTTTTTCTTTTTCTATTTTATATTGAAAGATAAAAACTGAATGAACGTGGTAGAAAAAAAAAGTTGATGTACATTTAAGTATAGACGACACGTAAATAGATAAAATTAAAATAGAGAACATAAAACACGCGATGCATCGAAAGCGGCATATTACATGTTCCTATGTATGTAATTATTCGACTGTTGGAAAGGAAGTTTACACGGTTACACGTATATCATGAATGCGTTCAAAGGACTTTATAAATAAGACATGGCATCTATCTCTCATAAAATTACTTTTCTTCAATTGTGTTTTCTTTCAAAATTGAATACATTTGAATAAATCGAAAAAAAAAAAAATGAAAGTAAAAATCTTCTCGAAAGGAATGTGACTATCGTATTAGGTCGAGTCATAAGTAACTTCCGATGCGACTATATATTAGGTGGTTCGGAAAGTCGAAAGTTTCGTTTTTCTTTTGTAAAAATGAAGATCATTTTTGCTTCGAGATTAAAACTAAACCTTTCAAGTGGTCATCAATAGTTGAATTTGATAAATTTAACCTCTCATCGATGATCTCATGTGTTACTATTTGTCGGTTTGCATCAAATAATGTCATTTTTGCGTTAGCAAAAAACGAAACGACTTTCCGAACCACTTAATAGAATCTATTTTTCGCATTTACCTACTATAAGTCACCGAAACAATCGGATTTTCAATATGACTACATAGATGAGGATTCAGTTAGTCTTCTGTCCAATTTTTTATGTAGTCAATGTTACATTTAACCGTTTTTCTTAACCACTGAAATGAATAGTAAAAAGTGCATATTCGATATGTAATGCTTTAAGAATTGAAACAAGGCAATAGCACTAAAGTAGCAACTGAAAAAATATACAGCTTATACAGTGCAGGACTGATAATATTAGTTATCATTATATATATATATATATACATATGCCCCTATTGGGCAGTCAGAAATTGGTTTGTAAAATTCCGTTCTGGAGATACGATCTTAAAAGATGAACCGAGTGCAGGACGTATTTTCGACTTTGACGAATCTTTTAAAGGTAATATTGAAGCAAAATCCAATAGATACGTTAAACAATTGCAAAGAGTGCAAAAAAAAAAAAAACTCCATGAAAGGTGTCTTGCACTTATCAGTCGCAGAAACACCATTCTTTGTCTCATAAAAAACGGAAGTTATTTATGACTCGACTTAATATTTATCTTAATTTGTTCTAGCGCCATTCATAAATACCTAGTATGTAAAATAAAGAAATGAAAGGAAAAGCGAAATAAATACTTCTGAAGATAAATGAGTAATACATAAGTTACATAATTAACAAGATGATAAAAAAGATATCAGACATTCTTGACCTAAATTATTAGAAGATTACCATTTTTTAAATCTATCTTTTGCTAATTTTAATATTTATGTAACTTTGAAAAAAATATATTTTTGTCATGTGTATAATACCAAATGATTTAAAATTTATGTAAGAAATTTTGAGGAATAATAAAGAATAATATCATGTATCAATCAATACCATCAATCTATTAATGTAAATGAATTCATTTCCTAATTGTTATTAATGTCAAGATATTATATAACAAGAATTGAACGATTGTATAACATTCAACTCCTTCAGATCCTGTGCATATTGTAATGTACATATAATATCCATTAAAATGTAAATTATTTTTCTAAAAGTATATTTTTTTCTTTTCATTCACAATTCAATGTATTATCAAAAGACACATTCGGAATAATTTGTTCAACGATTACTAAATTATTTCTGTAAAAAATTGAAAAGAAAAATCTCTCACGAGTGTCATAGAAAATTTTCAACAGATATTACATCAATTATTTTTCTTTGAACAAATTTGATTTTCTATAAATCAAAGATTAAATATATATAATAATATTATAATATATATAGTAAAATGTCAGATCACACTAAAACGTGTTTTTTTTTTTTTATTGAAGAAGAAGAAAAACAAATAGAAATATATTTATTTTTACGACGGTTGACCAGAATGACTCATTAGACAATGAACCAAAGTGATTAGAAAGTTTGGGAGTAATAGTCAAACGCGTTAAGTTAACACTTTGTTGACCGGTCCCGAGTTAACTTGTGTTTCTATGACCGAACGTTGCTGACCAGTCACGAGTTAACTCGTGATGCGATTTTTTTCGCATCACGCTATTTAAAAGAAAAACGCAACGAAAATAAATATTACAATAGTAACAGATTTTTTTGTTGTACTATTGTTATACTGTTTCGTATCATACGAAAAAGAAATATTTAAAGTCTAATAATAAATAAAATTTATTAATTAAAAATTATTTAACATTGTTTTACGTTTCAATTCAATTACGTAATAATAGCCGGTGATATGAGATAAATTCTTAAAAAAAAATAGCCGGTCAACAAAGTGTTAAGAATAATATACGTATATAGGTCATTATACGTGTATAGGTTTTGTCAAAAGAGAGAGAGAGAGAGAGAGAGAGAGAGAGAGAGAGAGAGAGAGAGAGAGAGAGAGAGAGAGAGAAAGAATAGTCGACGTAGACGGAGAAAGAATTTTAAATAGAGGAATTAAAGGAAGCTTACAATGATATGAAAAGAAAGAGGAAGAAATTTGAAGATATTTTAGGTCAGTGTTCCGGCTTCGAAGTGATCATCGGATTCCACCTCCTTTCGACGCACTTGCAAATGCACGCGCGCGCGCATAACAACGAGAAGAAAAAGGTAAAACATGGAAGAAATTCCAGTCGACCCCGTTACATGAGAACCCGTTACGTGACGACATTGATAGCAGCAGACTGACTGACTCATTTTCACCTTCCCTCTTTTATTTATTATATTCCTCGACATAATTTTTTATATGTTATCATACAAATTAATTAATATTATTATTATTATTTTCATTTAATATTTATTATTTTATTATTTATTATTATTATTGTTACTATATTTCTATTATTTTTTTTCTTTCTTTCTTGACTATAATAGCAGTCGACAAATTGACTCATTTTCATCTTTCCTCTTTTATTTATTATATCCTCGACGCCATCTTTATTTTTTCACACACATTAATTAATATTATTATTACTATACGAGTATTTCTAGAATTTTTTGTTGTTCTTTCTTTCATTCTTTCTTGATTAAAATATTTCATTTTCATTTTTACAGCAACAAAATCTAATTTTCTCTATTAACCGGTTTAATTGTGGTGACCTCTTTAAAAAGTGTATTCTTAAATTGTGTCGTTGAAATCAAGAGATGAGTATACTACATTCGTCAAATACATAATTTATCTTGTTGCATAATAATATTGAATTAAATCTGTAACTCATAATTAAAAAGTCATTATTTTTTACTAAGATAAGTGGTCAATTAATTTCTAATTTTTTTTTCTCATTTATTTATCATTGTTTCTATCGATTTTTCCACGTTAACCTGACTCTGTTTTATTGTTACGTTTTTTTTTTCGTAGATTATGAGAAAAAATTATCAAAACTTATCTATAATTAGACACTAAGTTGACTTTTTATTGACAGATATGAGATTTATCATTTTTTTTTATTATATAATTATAAATCCAGATTGAATTTCTAATTGATTTTTTCTAAAGATTGAAGATATAATCATCATCATCATCATCATTAATTAATTTAATTCAGTTTTTAAACTCACGGATAGATATATCAATCAGTAGAAAATCAGTTTTTTAAATATACTAATCTGAAAATTCATTTATTATTTTTTGAAATTATTCATTTTTTATATTAATGAATATTTACTAATTTGATCGTCTTATTAAAATATATTCTTTATGGAAAAAAAATATACGGTTTTATAAAGTTTATCTTGTGAATATCTTTTGTATATTTTTTTATTTTGATAATTAAAATTGCACAGAATTTTTTTAAAAACTGCACAAATTCAATTGATGGATAAATCTTTTTTTTTAATTACTATGATAAATTATTGTCATTCAATATATAACATTTAAGTAAACAATAATTATGCATTTACCGATATATTACTTGTTTATCTATACCATATTCTGTTTATTTTCTTAGTATAACTTTATTTTGATTACTAAAAAAGAAAACTCTACAAGTTGATAGAGATAAACTATAAACGAAGTAATAGTTGAACATTTATAGTACGGAATTTCATGTAACAGTAACTTTCTAAACACCATTTCTAGTATAGAATAAAAATTGAATTAGAAAACGTATGCATTCGATAAATACACACAATACAAGTTATTCTATATCAATTGTAATACTTTCATGTTCAATTAGAAATTGATTTATTAATTATCAATATTCATTAATATAATAATATTTCATCATTATTTATTAATACAATAATAATAAATTTATTAAATATAATATATAATAAATATATAAATTATTTTAAAAATATTTAATTATAATAAATATTTAATTATATAAAATATATTATATTATATTAAAATATAATATATTAATAAATATTAAATATATTAAATAAATATATTAAAATATAATTATTATAAATATTATATT
>NW_015149020.1:965698-987292 GCF_001465965.1 Polistes dominula | reverse complement strand
TATTAATAATAATAATAAATATAATAATAAATATAATAAAAAATATAATAAAAAAAATTAATATATTAAATATAATTAATATAATTAAATATTAATTTAATATTATTATATATAATTTATTTAATATTACATATATATGCAAATATTGAAAGATCTTTATATGAACTATTTCATTAAATAACTCGATAATATTGATTGATATGTGTCAATCTATTGTTTCCTGCTAAAAATAAAATCCATCATCATACCAAAAATTGAAATTGTTATATATATATAAATATATA
Source organism: Polistes dominula (assembly GCF_001465965.1). The sequence goes on along the minus strand of NW_015149020.1, from coordinate 987,008 downwards.
CAGGGTGTTCTGATAAAAAAAAAAATGTCAGGGAAAGAAAATTTTCTGTTCGAAGATGTAGTGGGTTGTTGAATATTTTTTTTTTTCCCCCTAAGAAATTTTGTTGGAACAAAAAATTGTAGAATCAGGAAATGAATAACTTCAGTATACATTCGAAGGTCGATAAATGAAGGGAGAAATGCAAATAAATGAGTTACACACTCGTGTGAGCAATAAATTTTGTTCTTCTACAAAAAACAGTACAACACGTGACAATTTTTAATTATAAATGTCACTTAAATTTTAACATGCTTCACCTAATTGGATAAGTTGTTTTTAATAAGATATAAAACTGTTAGTATTCAGTTTTATTAAAAAAAAATATATATATATATATAAGATAATTTTAAAATTTCGAAAAAAAAGGAAATGAGCTTAAGAGAAAAATTCTGCCCATCACATTGTACTGACGCCCTTTTTGAATTCAACATTTTACCGTTGTGACATTTTTTTTCTCTCTATCTTAAAGAATATAAGTAATTTATTTAAGATGATCTAGTTAGGTGAAAGAACCTTCTTTCAACCAGTTAACTCCGTTTTGAAAGTGCGCACCGGTTGTGTGTCGTAAAAATCTGACCGGTGACGAGTTGAAAGTTAAAATTGCTGATTTTAAAGAAAAAATCAACTAAAAATGTATACAATATCGTAATTAACGAATGTTGAATTTCTTCATATGTTTTACAAAAAAAAAAAAACAAAAAAAAAAAACAATGACAATTTAAACAGAAAACTCAGTTAATTGGTTAAAGTTTTTTTTTTCGGTAAGTTCGAATTTCAAGATGTCTTGAATACATTCAGATCGACGAAATTAATTTTTGTTGACAACGATCTAACTTAATTAAAAAAAAAAAAAAAAAATAAGTCCGTTAAATTGAACCAAAGTTATTTTTAGTTTTTTCATTGGAAAAAACTTCACACTTGATATTCTTCTGATGTAATTAATATTAATTTGTTTAAACCATACATTAGGGGGAATTTTAGTTGTACAAACATTTAAATTTTAATGGAAAAAAAATTGTCTTTTTATTATTACTATTAAACTGAAATTTACTTTTGATAATAATTGTATACTATTGATAATTTATATATAAATAATTTTATAATATTATTATAATAGATATTATAAAAATAATATTTAAAAAATAACAAATTTCTAACATTGTATCGAAAAATAAGATAGAAAAATGTGTATAAGTAATCCTTAATCACAAGTTAATTTTTTTGTAATTTAAAAATTATTATTCAAATAATATTTCGAAAACAATTTCGTCGAAAAAATCTTTCTATTTGTTTTTTCTATCTTTTATTATTATTATTATTATTATTATTTAGATAACGAGTACGTATTACATAATAGAATAAAACTTGACAGAATGTTTCAGCGATGTTAATGCCGTGACCAATGGCCAAGAGAACTAAACGAAGGTCAGTGAACCATTGTAATATGCATTCTAGCTTACCCCATTCTCTTCCTTGTACACGTTTATGTCAATCTTCAAGATTATTTTATTGATAATATGATATAATTAACATTTCAACTGAAGAATATTGTCTTTTCATTTTTTTGTTTCTTCTTTTCCAATACTTTTCAATATAAAAACAAATCAATTTTGGTACTCTAATTCTTAACTTTATAGTTTTTTAAAAGAAACTATTACTATAGCGAATAAAGTAAATAAAGCAGGGTGAAGACAGGTCGGACAACGACGACACAACTGAGCTACATGGGACCTAGGTGCAGTTCCTTATACCTGTTTGCAGATGGAATGGAAAGATTTCCCCACCACTCTATTCCATTCTAATGCGTCATCAATAATTTAATTTTAATTTTTTTTTGGGCTTTTATTATATATATAATAAAATAATATATATATATATATATAATATACATATAATATATATATAATATACATATAATATATATATAATATACATATAATATATATATAATATACATATANTAATATACATATAATATATATATAATATACATATAATATATATATAATATACATATAATATATATATAATATACATATAATATATATATAATATACATATAATATATATATAATATATGCTATTTACTATATAACTGTGCCCATAATTATGAAAAAAATGGTTTAAAGTCCAAATTAAAAAAAAAAAAAGAAAAAAAAACAAAAGAGTTTATCAGTTACTAGATTGTCCCAAAGGTTTCTTTCTTTTTATTAATTCTACAGGCACTATAATTTTTATATCAAATAATTGAAAGTATACTAAAAGATAAAATAAATTAGAACCGATATTTTTTTTTTTTTTAGTAAAATAACGTGAACTACAAATAAAAAAATAAAAAATCTATTACACATACAATATTATTCAACTTATCATAAAAAAAAAAAAAAAAAAAAAAAAGGGAAGAAAATTTTGAAGACGACCTAATATTTCACATCACATTATTTTCAAATAAATTAATTCAATGTAATTAGAAACGATATTTTCAATAATATCAACCGTTAGATAATGTTTGCTAATTCAATATTATATAAAATTCAATTTAGTGTTCAAATATAATCCTTGAAATATTTCGAAATAAGAGATATATATGACTTAGACCACTTTCATAATTGTAGACACAACTAAAATACGAGTATATCCCAATTTAAACATAAATGGACTTAGGCTACTTTCAAAAGAAATTTTTTTATATTATTTTTCACGTGAAATTACATTCTTTATCGCATTGGACAGGTGTTGCTTGTAACATGGCAAAAGAAATTGTATTTATTATTAACCAACCGAATTGAAAGATCTGAGAAGACCTGAGAAGACCTTACCCTTAACAACGTGTAAGAGTTTTTTGTGTATCTTCTTTTTTAACACTATGAATAACACGTTAACTGACATTAAACTTTTCATTTAGACGGTGTCAGTCACAGGTGACTTATACTAGGTAACTGTTTCTTTATTATTATTCAACGTGCGTAGTCTTCAAGTAACGGAGATATTGTTATAAATTCGTGTAGCATTCAACGTGTTAACATAAGTCAATGAAAAAGATTATTATTTCGTATTACAGTACCAATTTAAACTAAATCTAAACCTAATATTTTATAAAATATACAAAAAAAAAATATTAATAAAAATGTGAGTACTTTATAAAAATGAATTATATTAATGAAATTATTAGGTCGAGTCATAAATAACTTTCCGTTTTTTATGGGACAAAGAATGGCGTTTCTGTGACTGATTAGTGCAAGACACCTTTCACGGAGTTTTTTTTTTGCACTCTTTGCAATTGTTCAACGTATCTATTGGATTTTCGGAAATCAATCCGATACATACGTCTTTAAGTCAACGAATTACCTTATACCGCCATCTGTTAGAATCTTATCGAACTGACAGAGATAATCATGACTCTTTGTTAATAAACAAATAATTGCGATTATAAATTGAGATATAAACTATCCTATCTTTCAAGTTGGATGAAATTGCACACAGTGTGTAAAATTTGATTAAAATCGATTCGGTAGTTTATGAGTTCATTGCAGACGAACAACGTGACACATAATTTATATATATTAAGATGTCAAATAAAATTTAACCCATTAGCTGCCACGATCCCCATTTGGGAATTTTGGAATTTTAAGTACACCACTCGCGATTTTATGTGGACTGTATGGAAAAATGGCATAATAATAGCTATTTTGTATGTATAGAATAATAATAAAAGAAATAAATAATAGTCTCTTATTGAGTTTTTTTTTCGTGCAACTAGTCACAATCCCCATTTAAGACTTTTTAAAAAATTTAAATATTTCTCTAACCGTAAATAATTTGGTAGTTAATGGATTAATATTAGATTTTCAAATGATTAGATTTTATGTATGACGAATTAGTGTCACTTTTTTCTAATTATTAATGGTTAACGAGTTTTTTCATTTATAGAATATAAAATAAATGCAAATTTTTATTTGTCATTACCATCACACTAGTATTAGTATTTGCTTGACAATAATTGCCACTACTTCTTGCATATGAAATTTGTTCACGATGTTTCTCTCATTGTTTAATGATAAGTGAAAATTGTTAGCGCATTATCATCGTTTGCACAATATAATTAGTAAATTTGTTAACCATTTTTTTTTTGTTTTTTTTTTTTTTTCTATGAATATGCATATCTTTCTAATTTGTATATGACAAAGGAATATATTATAAGTATTCGAAGAAAAATAAATCTGTATAAAGGAAAATTAAGTGGTGATAAAAATCATTGAAATAAATCCACTTTGAAAATCGTAAATATCATTCGAGTGACATTAAAATGTCGTCAATATGTTGTCTTCAGTGACACTAATGCAATTTAACAATAATTAATAATCAGAATGAATAGTATTCAATCTAAAAACAATTGTAATGTATTAAATAAATGAACATTACAATTTCTATATTAAACTCTTTGCGGCACAGAATTTCAGATAATAAAATAGCCCTATGTTGTATACAAAATTTTATTACGTTTTAACCGTTGAAGTGCACATGGGGCGTTTGACACCCCAACAAATTTTGGATCTCTCAAAAACGGTACTGAATTAAAAAAAAAAAAATGGGTTATTTGTCTAATGCCATCTAGTGTTAATACAGATGGGTATACTAACCTATTTTATTTTAAAAATGATGTATCAAACTACTTTGAAAAAAATTATTGCGAGGTCTAAATATTAAATAGTACGGCTTCAGGAGACGCATTCAAACACGTTGGGATGTCAAACACCCACAGTGGTGCACTTTAACTAACTTTTACCAAGTGTGCATTTTAAGGATTAAATGAAATAAAATTGGTATATTGTTTATTAATATATATATATAACATAATGTAAAAACATAAAATAAAAAAAAGTTAATAACGAAGAATTAATAATCAATTGTTTTGCGTAAATACGATGAAATAGAAACTTATGAGCACATGTAGAAATAGCAATAATATTTCGAGATGGGACTTAAAAATGTCCCACCGTGCATTACGATGTATCAAAAAGGTGGGACGACACTTTTAATCTCACCGTGCCTCAAAGAGTTAATATTAAAACATTTGAAATTAGGTTGAATGGAGTTGGATTCCCTTAGAAATTTGATAACAAATCAGATTATTCATTTAGAAAGTGGTCTAACTTCATTCGTAATTAAAAAACGCATATTATTCACTTAATAATTAATTGCCACTATTTTAATATGAACTATAAATTGAACACCTTTATGTAAATGTTTTGAATGATGGTAATAAAAATTGAAAAAAAATAAAAAAGAAAAAAAAAAATAGTACACGTGACAATATAACAGAGATATATATGCCTGTACCGTATTTTCTCTACCTCGATGTAGTTTTGCTATTTATAGATTAGAGGAAGACAAATAGAAATAGATCTCGCGGTCAGGGAGCAAGATTATTGGATAGGAGGTGGCAAAGGTTTTTGATACTCGTCTCAGATATCAAAAGTTTAATATTTTTGCCCTCAAACAATATTACTGTTATAATAATAGAAATGTTAACAAATACAAATTGTTGATATTACATTGTTATTTTTTATTAGAAAAAAGAAACATGTGTCGCAGCATCTCTCATTTTATCTTTTAATAATTATAATTAAATCAATGTTTAATTATCTCATGTATTTTTTCACTCATTTTTATGTAAATAATGTTGATTAATCTTTATTACTTAAAATACATATAAAATTGTGAATCGAGAAAAAATAAATAAATTAATTAAATAAATAAATAAAAATTCATTAATATAATAATAATTAAAATAATTAAATTTATTGCTTGTTTTTAAAAATAAAAATACTAATTTGTATTATAAATTAATATAATATTTTTATTATTATTATTATTATTATTATTATTATTATTATTATATAATTAAAATACAAAATAAAATAATTAAATTTATTTTAATTATTATTTATTTTAATTTACTTTAATAATAAAAAACAAAAGAAAAACATTTACATCTGTTTATTCAATATCAATTAATTCTATTATATTAAATTCTTGAAATTCATATATTTACATTGTATTCTTAATAAAAAAAAAAAAAAAAGTTCCTTTAGGCCAATGTACCAAAATGCATTCTTTGCTTTACCAAGGTTCTCTGTTTCCTACTCTCTTGCTTTCCGTTTCGTATAATCATCAATTATCACTACTGGTCATTCAGTTAACACTATTAGACCTCGCGACATGACATTCATATACTGAGAATAATTCGAGGAAGTGACGTAGTTGTTGTTTTAAGATTTACTCAATCATAAAATATTCTTATTTTTTTTAACACATTGACTGCTAACCCAATACTTGTAAATACCCGTCAATTTGTTAAAGAATCTATGAAAAATAAATGTGTAGGCTCATAGTCAACGTTTTGTTTTTAAACAAATGTTATTTAAATTAATAAATTATCACCTGTATGATTCAATAGTTTTTTCGTAGTTAATCGATTTGATTAAATAATTGATTGTATTTGTTACTGAAAAGACGAAAAAAGAATAAAAGCAAAGAAAACGTTTTGTCGACATATTATCCTTTAACGTATTAAATAATATCTGAAAATAATTCTCTAGAAATCTTTCGATTTCGCGAGAGCTAACGCATGAATTTATCGTAACTGCGGCTCTAACACTTCCCAAATTGTTGAATAGGACCGGATGGGCCCATTCATTTTCCGGCTAGATAATCAGATCTAACGCCCCTCGACTTTTTCTTATAGAGCTACTTAAAAAGTAAAGTTTACGCTGAGCCTCCGACTACAATGGCCGATATGAGGGATCGTATCGTTAATGAATGCAAGAAAATAACATCAGATACATTAGAAACGTTAATGAGTCATTAATTTCTCGATTCAGAAAGTGTTCTGATGCAAATGGTCGCCAAATTGAACCTATTTTGTAAATAGACATGAAAATTAAAATTTCTCCTAAAGTAATAATTTTTTTTACACAAATAGGTTAATACTTTTTTGTAAATAATATGAAAGAGCATCAGATGATGCAATAAAAAATATATGATTCCGTTTAAAAAAACATTAATGACCTTCATATGTCCTTTACACGTCCACCTACAAAAAAAAAAGTACCATCAGTATGAAATCCTTTCAAAGCCATTCAACTCCATGTGAAACATTGTCTGCTACGCATAATAATAATAACGTAAATCTAGATGGTAAAATTTGGTGACCCACCCTGTATATTATTTATTTAAAATAATGATTCCCTTTCGGGATACATGGAACCCACCCTGTATATAAATATATTATTAATTAAATTATATTGTATTATAAATTATATATATTATATATTAATTTATATATAATTAATTATAAATTATATATTTTATATTATATATATATATATATATATACAATATAATTTAATAATTAATATATTTATAATAATATAATTAATCTTAAATAATTATCTATATAAATCAATTATCTTAAATATAATATAAAATAATTAATAAATAATTTAATTAATAATAATATATATAATATTGATTTTTACGAAGAAGACAACAAATTTAATTGTTTTTCTTTTTTTTCTTTCACAAAGAATATGTGTGATTTTATTTGAACAAGTTTGAAACTGAAAAAAAAAAAATTGTAAAAACATAACGAAAGGTGAATTATTCCTCATGCTCACTTCACGTGCACATTAAAATGCAAATTAACATGTTCTTTTCTCGTATTGATTTTATTTATATGACCTTGCATCACATAGTTTTTATTTACCGACATTGAATAATAATATCTTAAGAAACTAATTATAATGAAAAGAAAAAAAAAATGACAAAGTATTAACTAAGCATTACTGGATTTTATTGGATAAATTCATTATTTTCGAATTTATTATATGATTATATTTACATCGTTGCATTATGCTCTTTCGTAAAAATTATGTACCAGGGACAATTCTATGTTAATTCAACCTATTGTAAAAAATAATATTGTTGATTAGATTTATTATTATTATCTTTTTATACTCCATAATAGCTTCATTATTTTTATCGAATTATTTGTTAAGCCGTTCATAAGATATGAATTTTTTTAAATTGTAGTTTTTTAATAGTTCTTTTTATGAATGTTCATAAATTGTTTAAAAATGTATGAATTTGAATGTTTCCTAAGTCTTCTGTAATATAAAAAAGTTTATTTTGCTATCACATTTGATTCTGAATGATTTTTTTTTAATGTGTTGCTAAAGAAACCCTCTTAACGCTGATTATCGATTAAAAAAAAATAAGTCATCTCATTTAAAAAAATAAGAAATGAGATCAGAGTATTGTATATGATACAGACACACTTATTATTGTAATGCCTTTTTTTTAATTTATAATTTGTGTTAAATAAAAAATTATTTATACACGTCTACAGAAGATAAATTTATAATTCTTACAGGAAATTGATCGTATTATTTTCAATTTTTTTTTTTATTAACAAAAAAATATTGTAATCAATGTTATTCTTTTAATAAAAAGAAAAAATATTGAAAACATGCTTTTATATTATTACAAGTAACAAAGGTATTCAAAATTTGTAAAATAAATGAATAGAATAAATCTTTAAAATGATCAATAGATCATCATTTTTATTCGTTGTTTCGTGCTCTAAAACAATCTTGCTCTAAACAAATCTTATTATTATTCAGAATCATACTGGACAATATATAATTAAAAAATGTAACGAACAATTGTTTGTCCTCTGTCATCGTAAATAAAATATAATAATAAATAAAGATATGTGTATCATCGGAAAATTTAGATTAACTATAAGTTATTCTATCTATATTTTGATGAATAAAATAAAGGGAGGACACATGGTGGTCTATACAAGCGTAGAACTGCGTTAGGATAAATCGCGAAAAGGGACAATGTTTCCCCTAACGCGCTTTTAGTTCTTCTTTTAGCCGTATTCGTCGCTAAAGTCACGAGCGAGAAAAGGTGGTGAGCAGCTTAACGCATACGCAACACCGATGTATGTGCACATATACATACACACAAATGTACATACACACATAATAGATCTTCTGTCATCTCTCCCATTTTTTCATGTTCTCTCCCTTAAACACGACAAAAAAAAAAAAAAGAACAAAAAATATTCCAAATTTAACCGATTATTCGTTAATAACGTTTATGAAAATAAAGTATGTCAGCGAATTCTAATGCAATAAAAGAAACATCAATTTTAGTTCTTATACATTATAGCGGTTTATTCCATAATACGACGTGAAAGCGAAAATGCACTATGATGATGACAAGCGGTAGAGACCGAGGGTTCGTCTCTCTTCCGCATCTACCTTGCGCAGAACATTGAGCAAGTAATACTATATATGTACATAACTCTTTTATCTCTTGGGCATTATCTTAAAATTACTTCATCGTGTTAATTTCATTTTAAACACGACATTTGTGTATTTAAAGAGAAAACGTTATCGAGGGTTGTAAGGTCAATGAAAGAGATAGAGAAAGAGAAAAAGAAAGAGAGAGAGAGAGAGAGAGAGAGAGAGAGAGAGAGAGAGAGAAGGAGTAAGAAAGGGAAGAGATGATCTTTTTCATATAATTGTTAAGGATAAAAATACGTCCGGGACATTCGGAGGGAGAAAAGGTCTGGGATGTGCCAAATAAAAGGAACCAGCTGATAAATTGAAAATGAAAAAATTGAAAATGAAAAATTGAAAAATTGAGTAATTGAGAAAGTGAGGGAGAGAAAAATATTAAAGAGAAATAGAAAGATTAAAAAAAAAGAAAGAGCAAGATAGAGAGAAAGAGAAAAGGACGGAGATATCGGGCGCGCACCTTGGCAGTGCGTGCGATAGATAGGCGCGGCTTTTCGGCCCGTGCCGCGCAAAGAAAATTCGCACTTATGTCACTGATATTCTTCCTACCTCTCGTGTCTGAGCGATCCCTTCTTCTCACTGAATATTCTTCTTTCCACGAATGTCCTTGGTACTCCTGGTTTAACACAGGATCACGAATTTCTCGCGTTCTCGATACTTTTCAGCTCGTGCCCGTCGCACGCCAACCGAGTTCGCCATCTTGGGGCAACTGCCAAATCCCTTCAGGCCGGCCAATCGTCCGCTTTCAAAATTATATACGCTTCAAATGTTCTATTTTAATTAGTTCTATTTCTTTCTTTTTTTCTTCTTTAATCTCTCTTCTTTCTTTATTTTTTCTTCACTCTTTTGTTTTTTATCTTTTTTCACAGTATGATCATATAAATCGTTTACTCAAACTTCATTCTTCTTAACTACTTACTTTTATCTCCCTCTACTTAGAAATAGATTTATTTCCGATTAGTCGACAAGATGTCTATTTTTATTGATTAACGTTACTCTATGTCTTCGTAGAAGCATTTTATACGTTTCTTCAGAACCAACCATACCTTGTTCCTTTCTTCTTCTCTATTTTTTTTCCACGCGCATGGTTTTCATTCTTATCCATCTATGTTTCTATCTATTCATCTATCTATACCATACTGCTGTATTGTTATCTTTCGCTCTTGCATCAGGTTTACCACCATTTTTTGCAACATTGTTTCCATGAATTACATTTATTTCTTATCTCTTTTTCGTTTCTATAATAAATATGATTGTGAACAAACGGTAATGAAAGGAAAGATTTTTTATTTCATAGACATTATACTAAACTTTTTCTAGTAACAACGTAAGTTTTCATGTAAAATTAATAAAACTCGTGCAATTTTCATTACAACGTTTCTTACCTATGTATTTATGTTCATTTGAAATTTCCATTATGGTTTCTTTCTCAATAAATTAATAAAATAATAGCTCTTTTTTATTCAATTTTCTCGTTTTCATTTTGTTATTCATATAAATGTTAATAAAAAATTACACGTCAGTTTATTTTTCGTCCATAATAAAATTTATGTTTTCAACGTAATTAAACGAATAATTTTCGCGCGTTTAAACTTTATAGTGGACTTGCAATATGATTGGTCGCAATTTCGGTAACTAGTCAATTAAGAAGTTTAGTATTTTCTTTTTTTACGAAAAACGAATTTCTATTATACATCAAAAATTATTTGAAATTTTTAATAATACTTGATAATATAAGTTTTTTCTTATTAATATCGAAAAAATGTATAAATTTAAAATCATTTAAATTTCAATGCAATTTTTCTTCAATTGGCAATACTATTTTAGCACCTGTCATTGACATTAAGAGCGGTATAATCAATTTTTGCAATGTGAACAAATACTTTTATTTGCACATTAAATTTAATATTTAATATTTTATATTTTATAAACAAAATCTTAATATTACTCACCAGTTTTCTTATTTATATTGAAAAAAAAAACAAAATCGAAAGATTTTTCACAAGTCCGTTTTCTAGTAGTCTATATTGATGGATCTTCGAAAGCGTATACGTATGCTTCTTATTTATTAATACTTTCAAAAGGTTAATAAAATGATATTTTTTTTATTCTTTCGTTATAATTTATTTAGTAAAACATGCTACAAAAAAACCAATAGAATCTTGTTCAGGTCCTATCCTAAGTAGGTATTCTGATTCATTTTCTGTTAATCCGTCAATACAATATCCTGTGTGTGTAAATGTTTTCATATCTAATTGATCTTTGATAGATTTTAATTTTAAATACGGATATTTTTGTAAAGCCCACGAGACAATACCTTCATTCTCAGCTATTGTTATAGTACAAGTACTATATACTAAGATTCCATTTGATTTTAAAAGTTGAACAGCCTATATATACAATGAAAAATAATTCAAATGACAGAAAATGAAAAAAATTGAATTCTTTAATTTTGATCAAACTTACTGCTGAAAATAATGATTTTTGCATAGATACATATGAGCGAAGCTGCACAGCAGTAATTTTATTAAGTAGTTGTGGTCTTTGTCCTAACGCACTGCATGGACTGTCTAATAATATACGATCAAAACTATTTTCTTTAAACGGTGGCCCATCGTTAATATTTGAATGATTTACATCTTTGTTACAAGCTTTTGTAGAATCATAACAAAAGATTTTTACATTACCACTTGAGAATTTATCACAGTTTGATTGGAGTTTATCTAATTTTGATTTGTTTCTTTCAAGAGCTATTAGAGTACCCTAAAAAATATAACACAGTTTATTTTTAAGTGTTAGTTTTTTAAATGGATATACATAAATTATATGAATCTTCTACCTCTCCTTTCATAAGGGTTGAAATGTGTGTACATTTATTTCCTGGTGCCGCACACATGTCAAGAATTATTTCTCCAGGTTGTGGATTTAGAATACGAGTACAAAGAATTGATGGTAAATTTTGTAATAATGCCCATCCATCAGGTACTGAATTATTATTTAATTGTAAGAGTCGAGAAATGACATCATTCATATGTACTGCAATTCCACTAAAGTTACGTAAGTTATATTACAATTTTATTAATATTTATTTATTTTTATTTTATCAAGACATTCTACCTTGCACTTTGTCCGTTATTACAAATAATACTTTCTCTTGTTTGTAGAAGAATTCCATTACCCAAGAATGTTTTATTATTACTATCGACTTCGCATGGTTTAAGTAATCCTTTTTTACAACACCCAACAGTATCCGCAAATACACTTACTTCATCTCCTATATTTAAACCTAATGAATACAATATTGTTATTTGTATACTTTAACACATTAAAAATAACTAGGTAAATTATTAGAAAATTCACCGTGTGGGATTCCTAAAATTCCTGGAGCAAATACATGTGAACCTCTTAATACAGCTGATCCACATATTGCATCAACAATAACTTCTTTCGACCGCTTCGATAAATCTAAATTTATTGATTCGTCCCAACTGTGTACTGTAATTATTTCTGATAAATGAGGGAATGTTGTTATTGTTGGCATACGATTTACATACTGCTAAATATTATAATTTCTTTAGAATTATATAACTGTAAAGATATGTACTTATTTAAATAAATGTTTATTTACCTGCTTTAATACATTATTTAAATGCTCTATTACTTGTTGGGCCGTAGTTTTTAACAAATTAACTCTATAAACTGTATTTTTTGGCGTACTATAGATCCATTTATACAAAGTATTTAATATTTTCTAAATGTAAATTTAATTATTATAACTTTATATAATGTAAAAATATAAATTGAAAGATGATGGAAAAATTTACCTCAACCTCTGCTTCTTCTATATATACATTATTAATTTTTATTTTTTGAAAATCTTTTTTTAATTCATCATGTATTTCTGTATGAAATTTAAAAGGAATTTTTATATCAGTTACTTCTATAGCCGACATATTGATATTTATATTTAATTATTACAAATTAATAATACTTTTTATCAAAGTACACACTTTTAACTTTACTAAAACTAGATATTTGATTTTATTCTACATATAATTCAAAGAATTCTATATATATATATATCTATAAAAATATATATAACATACACTTATGTCGTTGAACTGAGCAATTTTATGCTCATGTGTTATTATTACTAATCCTAATAAATAAAAAATCATTGACCAATTAGAAACGGCATTGCGAAATCTTTTCGACCAATCAAATACAACGATTTAAGATGACACGCGTGAACGAGACTGACATGACACCTAGCAGAGTTTATTTGAACGAAATAGATTTTGAAAATCACGTGATCGGCTTAACCAATAAGAGAATTTCGAGGACCCTATACGTGGCATATAGCATGAATCCTTTCCACGTCCGCCATTTTGACATACGGTACTTTTCGAGAGTGTTGGTTTTATGTTTTATCGTTTCTCGTGAAAAATAGTCTTTTTTACTGAAACGTAAGTAACGTAAAGGTGATATATATATACGTGGAAGGTGTCGTTATAAAGGGTTCTCAATAATCAGGCCAAGTTTAATAAATAATGGAAGTTTGAGCGTGGAACCTTTGACGATTCGCTGGGGAGTAGGTCGAAGGTGACAGACAACCGGGTGTACGCAGTGGCTTCGTAAACCGCACGATATTCCACGCCTTGTTTGCAATACTGCGATATTGGCATATTAAGTAGCCAAGACATTTTAAAAGTGCATAAACCTACAGCAAAGCACTCTAAAGATATATATAATATATATATATATATATATAAGGGTATGCAAGTCTGATAATCATAGCGATGTATTAAAATGAGAATCAATAGCGCGCAGCGTGATCATCTCGTGCGTGCCTCCACAAGTTTTTTCTTTTTTTTTCTTCATATTTTTCTGTTTTTCTGCTACTTTCCACCAAATTCGTACTATATGTTTCAGTAGATCATTTTTCTATTTTAATCAATTTTTATATATATATATATTATGCATATATACACATATCATATACATACATACATACATATATATATATATATATATATATATATATACTATATATACTATATATTCTATATCGTGGTATTCAGGTTAACTTGTTAGACTTGATTGACAAGTACATGATAAATTTCTATGCGTTCATGAGCTTATAAGGTTTACGTAGCCAAAATTTGGTCCCTTTCTTGCGTGGGCATTTAATATGAGTTAGGGCATTTAACTTTGGAAAGGTACCATCAATAGCGTATTTCTTTTGTTTGGTTTTTTGTTACTTTTCTTAGTACAATGGACTTCTTTTTGATGTCATTATCTTATTCCATAAAATCGTGATTATAAATGGTCTTTGCAGCCTTTATATATAGATCTCATTTGTTGATAGAAATAGTAAATAATAATATATAAATACATATATATGTATATTATATGTATAATTATGTATAATTATATGTTGAGTTAATAATGGCACTGTGACAGAATTGTGTGTCACGTATTTTACGCATCTTATATTATTATTCTAGGCATAATAAAATATTTTTCTAATTAAAATCGATTCAATAGGTACTTTTTTATTTGGTATATTTTAGTAGGATATTCAATTAGGATTCTTATAGGTTTCCATAAACATTTGGAGCAATAGTATACAATGGACTGCGATCTTTGAAATGAATAACGATAATGATTGAAATGTAATATTCAATGTATAAAAGATAGTTTTAAATATTTAATTAATTAATTGACATTTGTTACAGGTATCTACATAACTAATACCAACCATGGGGAATATGTTTGCAACATTATTTAAAGGCCTCTTTGGCAAGAAAGAAATGAGAATTTTGATGGTAGGCCTTGATGCTGCCGGTAAAACAACTATTCTGTACAAATTAAAATTAGGGGAAATTGTTACAACAATTCCTACTATAGGTAAATATAAACATATGTTTTTGTTTTATCTATATATGTATTACGTAATATTTCATTATATCATTCAAGGATCAATGCTTTTATCAAATTATTCTTATTTAACTTCTAATATACTGAACTAATGAAATAGTTTTTTTTGTACAGGGTTCAATGTAGAAACAGTTGAGTATAAAAACATAAGTTTTACTGTATGGGATGTAGGTGGTCAAGACAAAATTAGACCTTTGTGGCGGCATTACTTCCAAAATACACAGGTATGTTGTTTCTTTCTGTTATATTTTTCAGATTACTTTAAGGAGTTATTTATAATTGATTTTTTAAATGACTCACATTACTTTATTGTTTTAGGGACTTATATTTGTCGTTGATAGTAATGATAGAGAACGTATTGGCGAGGCACGTGAAGAGTTAATGAGAATGTTAGCAGAAGATGAGCTCAGAGATGCAGTACTTTTAATATTCGCTAATAAACAAGTAAGTATTATATATATACATATAAAATAATGACTTTAAATAATTGTGTGTTATTTATGTAATAAATATATTTTAGGATCTGCCAAATGCAATGAACGCTGCAGAAATAACTGATAAATTGGGTTTGCATTCTTTACGTAATCGTAATTGGTACATACAAGCAACGTGCGCCACAAGTGGAGATGGACTTTATGAGGGTCTAGATTGGCTCTCCAATCAACTAAAAAATGCCAACCGCTAATCGGAACGTTATTTTGTCAACATTCAGTTGCTATATTAACATCATAAAAAAAAAAACAGCTGCACACCCGTCCCCCCTCCCACGAACGAATAATATTTTAAAAAAGAGCAGTAACACTGTGTGCGAAGCGCAAGATCTTTTGGATCTTGAGTGGAGGGTGAACAGGTTATCATATGTTGTCACTACTGTGCCAGATGAAGTTTTGGGGGGAGGGGAGTGGGGAAAAATGGTCGTGAGCACACACCATCGAACGACCACACAGGACTATTGCCTTGAGCAAATTATTATTATAATTATTATTACATTAGCATTATAGTTACACTTTTTACACAGAGATACCGCAAGAAATGTGGAACAAAACTTGAAATAATTGTATTAAAGTACCTAAACTCTTGAAACATACAATACACATTAATTAATTAATTAAATAATTTAAATATCTTTGACAAAAAAAAAAGATTTAAGAAGAAGACAAATGCGTAAAGTACCCACGGTGTTGTCAGTTTGAATGCGTTGGACATACTGATTATCATAATGTAGCTGCATATTGTACATTACATTATATAAATACGATGATAAAATGTGATCAATAGATGGTGAGAGAATGTTGCTCTGTCCATTAAAAATTGCAAAATGTTTTATAGGCCCATCAGTTTAAATAGAAGCAGAGAGTTAAAATAACTGACGGTGCAATGACTTACTGTTTCTAGTTACACACAACAAATTCGTTTCTATTTTTTTAAGTTTTTTTTTTTTTTCACTAAATAGACTTTTGAAAGGGATAAAAATAAATTCGAAATTATAATATAAATTACATATGATTGTTTCGTTAGCTCTATGCACGCGCGCGCGCTTGTGTGTGTGTAATAGCAGGTGCAGTAATTGCACCCTCCTCCACCTGCTTGAACTAACACAAAACAGCGAGCCAATCATATGAATATTAATCTCAGTGTAAAAGAGATATCATTTATTTATTACACCTTGATAAAAAAGGTTTTATTAGAGAAAAGAAAACAAATCGTCGACATTCCGAAATTATTGCAGCGACCATAGCGGAAAAAAAATTCAGGTTAATTATTAAAGAAAAAAAAATAAAATAATAATAATAATAAATAAATAAATAAAAAAAAAAGAAAGAAAGAACGATAAAAATAAGATTATTCTTTAGGAAAAGAATCGAGAAATAAAAATAAATGAAAAATCTCTCACGTCGATGAGAGAGGATAGGCCTCGCAATCTTTAAGCGCCAGAAGATCCTGGCTGATTAATAGGCAAATATCAGCCTTCTATATCATCATTTTGAAGCCGTTTCACGAATCCTCCTTCTTCTCGACGTCCTATAATATCTATTTTCTTTTCTTCTTCTCTCCTTTTAAAATAAATTGTTTTTAATTAACTAATCCTCCCCCTAATTGACAGTATCGCCTTTTCGTCACATGCAGAAAATTCGTATAATTATGTATGAATGTTTAAACAACTTGTGAAATATACTGTAATTGTGCTTTATATAGTCCATGTATTATTTGCCATTGAATGGTTTATTGTATAACATGATTTTTTTTTCATTTTAACTTGATTAGTCTTCAGATAGAAAGTCTCGAAACGTATGCATACTGAACATAAATTAAGAAAACTAAGATTTCTGGCTGATTATATAAACAATCTTTTATACCATGCCGATTAACATTTTTCTAATGTTTAGTTTATTTGTGTTTCTAGTTTAAGGAACAAGAAAAACAGAATTCCTAATAATCTCAATTCAATTGCAAATACGATTAATAATTTTTTCATTGCTGAAGACTGCACTCCATACAGCATGTTTCATTTAGATACTTTTCTAGTCTTTTTTTTTCTATATCTACTAATTTTATACATTAATTTGTTACGAGTAAGTTGTCTTCTTATTTTTTCTTTTTAAGAATTATTATATATATATATATATACATCATTGAAATACCTAAAGTAGAATAATGTCGCAGATTTTTCTTTGAAATCTTTATTACGTATATGTATGTTCATGAATTAAAAGTTAACAATTTTTTATGTAAGAAATAAATGATCGGAATGATATCATGAAGATCATTTTTATTTGTTTTTTTGGTTTCATGCTTTATAAAAATATCGCAAACAAAATATATAGTTCCATTTAAAGAAACATCTATAATTATGAAATTTCGTTAAAAAATATCCTTGAGGAAAAATCTTTTCAGCTTTTTGAGTCCTGCCACCCCACCAACCACTCCTCTTTACAATGTGCTACTTCTTCCTTTGAAGTTTCTTTTTGTTTTTTTAATACGATTGTATACATAGGAGATATTCAGGTGATCCAATTTAGCTGAGACACCCCGTATATAATACAAAATCACGGAGAGTTATTTATTGTTTTTACGTAAATGATAAATGGGTCAATCCTGACGATTTGCATTCGCAATTCTTAACTGCTAAGCTTGACCTCAGTGTCGTGACATTTTCTCATTTGTAATCTTCGCTCTCTCTTCGTATATATGTAATTCTTATTTACATCTTTTCATACACGCGTGCTTATGTTGTTGATTTTTAACAAATGCATTACATATATAGATATATATATATATATATATAAATATATATTAAGGTAAACTCAATTTATAGTTTTTCTTTTTTTTAAATATAAAACTTTAAATACAATACTTTTCTATCGTCTGAGAAAAATTATTCAATACTTTTTTTTTTTTGATAATACCAATTTGAAAGTAGACAATTTTATTTTATCGCGCCAAATGTCACGTGTTCACGAGTGCGATCGACGCGAAATCTAGCGGAATAACGATGGCGTTAAAAACGGATTTTTTCACGAAGAGCAAAAATAAATAACGACGTACTTTGAAAGAATTTATTATTCGAATATAATATTGTTGGAATATTAAGATTACATATATCACGAGTGATAAAAATATTGAAAGAAAAATTCGAAATAATTTCTTGATATTTTACATGTCGAATTAATTATGATAATTGTTTGATGAAAGATCTTGTAAATTATTCGGATAAAATTTAGAGTTCTGTTAAAGATGGCTAAAGAATTTTTACTTTTTTCTTTTAAAAATAAACATAAAAAAATAACTTAAATTAAAATTAATGTCAAAAATTATTTAAGACTAATGATCGTAGTAAAGTTGAGGTTATAACTAAAATTAATTAGTTTACATTGAATTTGTTTATCTGTTTCTAGGTCAATGACGAGAACAAAAAAAAATTAATTAATAAAACAAGAAAAAGAGAAACAGCTAAAGAAATGAAATAATTTTGTATCACATTTATTCATTGTTTGTTCATGTTTATTTTAATAAGTATGCTTTTTGAAATTTTCCTTTACTGCATTATGTGTTACTCATATATATATATATATATATATATCATATATATTTTTTTTAACCTATTGCTGAGTAGTGTTACGTACTGTCGTTGTCCGGTTTGTAATGATAAATTTAAATTATGCGTACATGTCACCATTACTGATAAATACTTTTTAAATGAGTGCTGTGTCGCACAAGGACAGATATCGCAAAATGTAGAACAACGATCGACAGGGAGCTTGTCAAACGATAATCTTTTTTTTTTGTTTTAACTCCAACTTTGTTGGACTTTTGTTTTCCTTAAAGGCAAATTATTCAATTAAAAAATGTTTACTAATTTTTATAATAATAGCACAAAATTTAAGAATATCTGTCGATAAAAAAAAAACAATGTTTGCTTAAATAATATCTATTTGATCGATCGTCGGATTGAATACCGACGAAGTTGAATTTTTTTCAAGATACTTTAGGTGTAAGTCGGCCATTACGATGTCGCCTTAGTATTATAATGGCGTCGATCTGAAGATATGCTTATAGTATATATATCTATATTTAAATACAAATATCAAATTTTCAAAATTATTTCAATCAAGAGATTTATTAAATCTCAGATATTTTATTTGAATTATTTGAGATAAATTTATAACAAACAGACGATACTGATTCTTTTAATACTGTATTTTTATTTTTTATTTTTTTTAAACGAAAACAAAATGGATTCAATGATATTCATTCGAATGATCGATAAATAAAATTTTTTTGAATAAAATTCTAGTCAAATCAAATTAGTACAATTTGAAAATATCTTAGATATATGATCAATCAAATTTGAGTTAAGTAAACGTCATAACCTAAAATATATCGAGAAAATTCTTTAGTGTCTTCAATATACACGTTGGTAAGAATAAACCAACGTATGAGTTTACATGCCTGGGTTCTATGTTTTCCCGAGAAGGTAGCACGGTTATCAATTCACTTTGGACATTGGAAAAATATTATTACAAGTTCTCGAGTTGAGATCGATTCTACACATACACGATCGTGGCCATATTCATGTATACAAACGTGTGCACGTGCGTATACGCCATGGATCAATTAATATACCAATAAAAAAAAATATGATTTAGTTTAAAAAAAACAATGCTTTACAAAAAATGATTTTAGTAAAACAAAAGAAAAAAAGAAAATGATTTTATCGGTACATGTGATCTTTCAAATTAGAGTTAACTTCATCACATAAGGAAGGATTCTGTCTATAAAACCACAAATAACGGAGATATTTTAGGGATCCGTAAATTTGAAGATAAATTAGTCTGGAAACATGGGGGAAGAAAAAAAAAAGAGAAATTGAGAAGACAGAGAAAATATCCCTTCCCCCTTTTTCCTCGTCCTCAATTTCAAATAAAAATAAAATCTTCTACATAATTAGTAGAAAAGAAAGATTCTATGGTAGACATTGATAAAGATTTAATCAGTATTAGAAGCATGGTGTATAGTATTTGATAGAAATCGGACATGGTTGTGCTAGTATGGTCTCGGTAGAATGAACCTGATTGTGAGATTGGATCGATGCGGATTTTACTTGACTCTTTTATTGTGTATATATATGTATGTGTAAACGGAGATGCGTATCTGATGTGCGTACTCGCGCGCACACGGTATGTGTAAGTATGTGTCACGTGTTTGTGCAAATGGCGCCAACATTCCCATCGTTCGACTACAAGTACGAGCCATAAAACGTCGAAGAATGGCACGCGCTAGAGTGGCCTATGTATTACATGTGTAGGTGGCTAGAAAGCACAACTTCAAATTCGATATTTATGTATATATGTCTAACAACGATTAGGAATTATATGTATATGCATACATAATAACAAAAGTATACATACATAATACCATACATAATAAATTACTTTTTATATGTATATACTATAATAATA
>NW_015149020.1:912469-935346 GCF_001465965.1 Polistes dominula | reverse complement strand
TTAATAAATATAATTAATATAATAATTTATAATTAAATGATTAATTTAATATTTCAAATTATTATTTAAATTTAATTATTAATATAATAATTAATATAATATATATTATAATAAAATATAATATAATTATAAATATAATTTTAAATATAAATATATTCCAAATAAAATGTATTACTTTTACATATTAATCCACATATAGCACACAAATGAAATTTATTATTAAATTATATGTAAATACATAAAAATCATCAAATAATTCAGTACTCAAGTAGTTAACACTAAAACTACCACACCAGTCATTTTGTCTGGTTGTAGTCCTAGACAAAACATATGATTTCGGCGTGCCCAGTCAAAGAGTTATTGAAAGGTTTCTTATTTTTTGACCTTTTTATGTTTAGCATAGTGCGCATTCCGTGCTTACGCACGCATACGCATGCCAACGCTTTTACTATAAAGAGTGGAACGCGTGACGGCTAAATCCTTCGCGATCATTCGAGTTATTTAACACGACCAGTCGTCAGTCGGGCAGATGCAAGACTAAGGAAAGAGTGAGAGTATTAATGCTGACTTTAAAGCGCGATAACTGACGACCCCGTATAGTCTCTCAGACCCTTGACAGTATAAGAAAGAAAGAATAAGAGAAAGGGAGAGAAAGGGGGAGAGAGAGAGAGAAAGAGAAAGAACTTTAAAACCAAGTACAAAATTACAAGGAATCTCTGAGTTGGTGCCCCCGATTTATTAGCATTTGTAAGAAACGAAATGGTCTCTCTTCTCTTTTAGGATTTCCTTAAGAAAATTCGTTCGTGTTGATGATGATTGCGCGTGATTTCTTTATAAAAATTATTTCCAAGAAAGAGGAATGAAAATGGGTATGACGTGGTAGTAGTCAACATCTTTGATTAAAAGATATTGAGGTACGCTTTACGATGTAGGGTAACATCACTGAATATGAAAGCCCATTATTGTTTGTATTATGTATTTTTAGACATGTAAAATTACATGGAAAATATGAGTATTATTAATATGAATGAATAAATGAATATATTTAATTAATTTAATTAATTATATTTAATATTATTAACTCAAAGTTATAATTGGCCCCAGGAACGTTTGAGACAAATGTATTTTAGTTGAAATAATTCTAAATTAAAGTTAATATTTTTATTTTATAAAAAATACAATAATTTTTCAAAAAACTTATTAAAAAAGTTTTTTTATAAACTCATTTTCAACATAAAACCAATATCGACGGAATTTAATTAATATTATCAACTCAACGTTATATTATCAATTCAACTTAATATTATCAACTCAAAATTATAATTGGCCCCAAAAACGTTTGAAACAAATGTATTTTAGTTGAAATAATTCTAAATTAAAGTTAATATTTTTATTTTATAAAAAATACAATAATTTTTCAAAAAACTTATTAAAGAAGTTTTTTTATAAACTCGTTTTCAACATAAAAACAATATCGACGAAAATCAAAAATAACATCGTTTCAAAATCAATGTTTGGTTTTTTTTCATAAAAAAATTTTTAAGGAATGCAATGTTAGTCTGTCTTTTGTATAAAAAATAAAAAAAAAGAAATATTGTGCCAATACACCAACACCATTTGAAGGGTGACCAAAGTTATTAGCATCACAAGAAGGAAGAATGTTGGGTAGATATATTCAAAGAGGTGAAACTTTGAGTACTACTATGCCGGTAAATGTATTAAAAGGAGAGGACAGGAAAGTCAATTCGTAAATGGGGACAGCCATGAAAGAATTAAAGTGTCCAAATTATTTATAAGATGAAGAAAAGAAAAAAAGAAACTATTCCAAAGAATGTAAAAATACGTTTAGCATTTAAATATCAAAAAAAAGAAAAAAAAATACAAGAATTGGACTATCCATGAATGGAATTACTTTTCACATGATGTTTCAAAGTTTTGAAATATATTAAATTGAAATAAAAATGTTTAAAGTGTGTTCAGTTTTGTTTCACGTATGTACGTCTTCTTCAAAATCAAACAGTAAACTAAACTCGTTGTCCCCTATGAAAGTCAGTTGACATTCTTCTATTGATTGTTGTTTAAATATTTTTCCGTATATTATTTTCTTTATATGTATATGTATATGTAGTTTTAGGGAACATCATATACATATCAATCAATAAAAGAATTTTGACTGACTTTCATAGAGGACAATGAGTTTAGTTTACTGTTGGATTTTGAAGAGAATGTTGCGTTGAACTAATACTTCATGATTTTAGACTACAATATACATTTTCTTCGATTAACTAACAATTATTTAAGGTATATCAAACACTCAATGTACGTCACATCCTCATATACAGTTGTAGCCCTTTTCGGACACGTGTCCACTCTCAGCCACCACACAGAAACCGTGCTAATCTTATATATATATTTAAATACATATAAATATATATAAAATATATATTTTATATGTATTTTACATAATAAATATATTATATAGATATAATAAAAATAAATATTATAAATCTATATATATATATATATAAATTAATTCCGACCACTACGACACCCATGTCTAAATTGAATACTTCCGAAAAGGGTTAATATATTAATTTTAATTTTACTATATAAATTTTACTATATTTATTTTAATTTTTATAAATATTAGTAAATATAATAAATAAATACAGTTTTTTTCTATATTAATTTTAATTTTAATATATTAATTTTAATTTGTATAAATATTAGTAAATATAATAAATAAATACAGTTTTTCTATATTAATTTTAATTTTATTATATTAATTTTAATTTTACTATATAAATTTTACTATATTAATTTTAATTGATATAAATATTAATATTACACGTATAACTATATTCATTATTTATTTATAAATACTTAAGAAAAATATTATTTTCACATAGATACTGTTATTTATCATAAATATGTAAAAATATTTGTAAAAAATATAAAATTAATGATTTTAACTTAATATCACCCTTAACATAAGAGTTTATTTAAAGATTCAAATTAAAAGCTTCAATTTTCATTATAAGATGAATAGTCCATTTAGTTTTATTGCTTTTTAAAGACAATTTGGATATATAAAGGTAGCATCAGTAGCCTCACTATATTATTCATGGATCTATTTGTAGCATGTGATGCATTGAACCCACTGTACATAAACACGAAGAACAAAAATGCAAACAAAATAAACATTTTATATCGTTATCCAAAACCGATTCGGAACATTCTTCCTTGCCAGTTTGTTTTTCGTCTAAATTTCACAAATACTTCATACCCTGTGTTCGATAAAAAAGAATTATTTTATCTGATTGTAAAAATTATTTATTAATATTTCATTTAAACGATAATAACATATTTTAATAACTCTAAAAATAGTTAGAATCAAAGTTAATGAAAAAAACTGATCAATAATTTTTAATTACAAAAACTTATTGTTAATGATATTTTATTGAAAAAATGTTTATTACGTGAATGTCAATCTCATGTGAATTTTTGTTTAAAAAATGTTTGTAATAATATATCTTAATATATATAAATTACGTGTTACGTTGTTTGTCCGCAATGGACTTCTAAACTACTGAACCGATTTTAATCAAATTTTGCACACTGTATGCAGTTTCATCCAACTTGAAAGATAGGATAGTTTATATCTCAATTTATAATCGCAATATTATTTTATTGCGAATTATTTGTTTATTAACAAAGAGTCATGATTATCTCTGTTAGTTCGATAAGATTCTAACAGATGGCGATATAAGGTAATTCGTTGACTTAAAGACGTGTGTATCGGACTGATTGCGAGCCACAGCAATGCGTGGCGGGGCACCCCTAGTATATATATATATATATATATGTTTCATATTCGGTACCGTTACTCTACTACTATTGTAAACGAAAATCTTAGTCTTTAGAAATAGGAATGAATAATTTGTTAACACTGAGAGGTAGTTTGAATAAATTTCAAGTTTAATGATGCCTACCATTAGATCTATAAAAATGTTGAAGCAACGTGAGGGATCTTTGATCTTTGTTATACGATAGTTCATTGGTTATAAGATAGACCCATGTTCTCTTTTGTCCACATGGAAATATATATATTTCTCATGTTAATTGGAGCTTTACTTTCTACTACTACCCAAAGATGAAGATCGGCGTTTCTACTTTGGTTATATTATGCGAAAGGTATACCACGTAAGATGTACACGTACGTCCAAGTAGTAGGGGTAGTGCACTGGCCCGTACCGCCCGAAATACACAGGACAACCGACTCTCTGATACCAAGCAACGCATTCTACGAGTGGCAGAAGAGAACCATGAGGTTTCTCTTTCGGCCGTTTGCTCTTCAACCGTGACTCTTCTTCTTCTTCTTCTTTTTATTTTTATTTTTTCTTTGATTTTCTTTTTCTTCTTCATCTTCATCTTCATCTTCATCTTCTTTTTCTTCATCTTCTGCTTCTTATTCAGCCAGGCCTGTAGCCAAGAGAGAGAGTATCGGTAGCAAGGATCTGACTATGACGTGTTCTACGTGCAAATATATACCTACTCAAAGTTTTACTCATGATAGACGTGGTTCATGCTGATCAATATCATCGCTAAGTCACCCAATGATGACGAAGCTAAAGTAACTTATTATTCTAGAGATCATCTTTACGATCGTGACAGATAGAGAAAAGACTGTTAGCACTGGGTAAAAGTATTTATTTTTTGTGTTGTGCATTTCTTTATTTTCTTTTCTTTTTTTCTTTTCCGTGCTAAGAATATATTAAACTCGATTTTATAGTTACAAGTTGAAAATGTAACTTTGTATTTACCGATATCGAAAGATATGAACACACACATATATTAATATGTAGTTAAACTTGAGAAGAGAATATTAGACTTCGTGCCTATGTCTACCGCTATCATTCGTAATTCATGGCAATTTCACGCACTGTGATTTTCATTCCAGTATGGCTCATCTACTAAAGAAGACTATCCTTTTTCTAAGAGTCTTACTCCTTGACCAATCTTCGTTGTTATTTTCCGGTACTTGACGAGGATTGTATATTTTGTTAGAAACATATTTGAACTGAATCGTAATAAAAAGTTTATGTATTATATTATCTATATAAAATACATTAGTGTGGAATATATGTTGAGTACATGGCTATAGATAAAATATGATTGGTTTCTTTTTTTAAACTGACTCTTCTCTAAAGAGTATTCCAAAAGATTTCTTTTTCAATTGACGAGAGAATCTCAGCATCGAAACTTTGCATATGCGTTTACGTTCGCGTGAATGATCTCGATTTAGATTTGAATACACTTTATATGGGGGTTTGTCCTTCAAGTGGTTGTGACAAACGACGAGGTGGAGCATGACAAGGAAATGACGAAGAAGGGAAGGAAGTGGGGTAGGAGAAGGAGGTGGTGGTGGTGGTGGAGGACTCTAGTGTATCCTGCAGAGGGTACACCAGACGTACCACGGTACTTGGCATGCTTAGTGAATGGCCCCTTGATCCAGATTTTTGTAGGGTGATTTTTGCACACTCAGGGCCGCCTATATATAGCACTCGCCACTCGGCATTGCATCGCCGGTTGCCGTCTCGACGACAGTGAACGACCACGATTTCTTTTTCTTCTTTTTCTTCTTCTTCTTCTTCTTCTTCTCTTCCTTCTTCAACACTTTCTTCCTTTTCTGATGTCCCTTCTTCTTCTTCTTCTTCTTCTTTCCTTATACATATATTCCTCTCTACCATGTTTTACTTTCTCTCGAAAGATCGAACACTTCTATCCCGTCAATCTACTTCTGAATGCCTTGCCTCCAGACATTGCTATTTAAAAGAATAGTTGATTTTTACCATGCTAGGATCACATTAATCGATCAAAATCAATTTTTACTGAATAATAGTTGAATTGATCAAGAAGACCTTGTCACGATTCACTTGTACGCATTTCCTCGTTATATGTACTTATAAGTTGAACACTTGAAAACGTAGAAGGGTATCGATTGGCGCCCGTTCTTCGACTATAGATTTTTCTTTTCTTTCGCATCCAGTTCTTGTCCGTGCCTGATTAAGGGTGTATCAAGGACTTTGTGACCTCCTTGTTATAGATGGCTTTCAATTGAACCATGTTTTTTGCACAACTCATTTTTCTTTCATTTCTTCCAGATTTTTTTTTTTCTCTTCTTAATAGAACTTCTAGAAATATTTTTGTGAAATACTCAAATATTTATCTTTGTGAAAAATAATAATTAAATTTATTAGATCACGTACAACTATTTTGGTTAGATGTGAATTACTTTTGGTTTTTTTTTTCTTTTTCTTTAAATTCGACATATTCTTTTAATATTTAAAATTGTACAGAAAATTTATCCACAATGGAGAAAAGAGACACTTTCTTCTTTGCTCTTTTTATGGACTTTAAGTGACAGTTAAATTTATTTCGATGAAGTAGAAAATACCGGTCCTAAACAGAAACCGATGCCGCTTTAGTTACACCGCGTTCTTGTGAGAGCTCGAGTAAAAGAGCGAAAGAGAAAGAATGAACAAAGCGACATTGTTATCGAACTCGCAATAAAACATTAAGCGAGTGTGTCAACCTGCAACACGTTCAGTGCTGCATATATTTCGAGGGGTTTATACACATGTGTGTATATACAGGATGTTTCAATTTAAATGCTATGACCAAATATTTTCCTTTTTATTGATTTTATAAACAAATCAAAGTTGCTATTTTTGAAGAAGAAGCAGAAGAAGAAGTTGAAGAAGAAGTGGACAAAAAAAGGAAGATGAAGATGAAGCAGAAGAAGAAGAAGAAGAAGAAGAAGAAGAAAATGAAGAAAAAGAAGAAGATGCAGAAGAAGAAGATGCAGAAGAAGAAGAAGCAGAAAAAGAAGCTGAAGTTGAAGAAGAAGTGGAATAAAAAGGAAGCAAAAGAAGAAGAAGAAGAGGGTGAAGAAGAAGAAGAAGAAAGAGGAGGAGGAGGAGTATGGAAGTGGTTGATACAAGTGCGAGCTGTGCAACTCGTCTCGAACAAGCTCCGTGTGCAGCTCGATTTTCGGACGCTATTTTTTCTCGTTTGCTCTTTCAGATTGGCCGGCTCGGTGATACACAGCCACTCAGCACCAATGTTTTTTTCTCTTTCTCTCTGTCTCTTTTCCTTTCTCTTTCCCCAGAGTACCTAAGTATGTAAGCAGGTATGGACATACCTTGGCAGGTTTGGGACACGTGTCCTTTTAAGACCAAAGACTAAAGACTAAAGAAGACCAAAGATACAAAGTCTTAACAAAGTTCTTCCCCTAAGGAGCCATTTCAAAATGATAGAAAAGGAAGAGCAGCAGCAGCAGCAGCAGCAGCAGGTGTTTACTCTTTTCTTCTTATGCAACTAACTTGTTTAAAACGTTGTAAAGGAGTTAGAGGCGCCGGTTCTTTCGTTCGTAGCATTCAGTGGATAAGTTCGTTCTTGGACAGCCATGTCTCGAATCTTTTCGACTGAATTTTTCTCTGTAAAAGTCCTACAGCAGCAGCAGCAGCAGCAGCAGCAGCAGACGAAGAAGACGAAGACGATGAGAGGCTGTAAGTGGGCAGACACGTAGGCGACTTTCCTCGCGACTTCTTCGACGTCGTCGTACGTCTCTCCTCTTTCTTTCTCATCTCTCTTTTTCTCTCTCTTTCTCTGCGTGTCTCGGCTATCTATAAACCACGAGGACGAGCCGGTCGTACCTGCTAGCACTCGAATACGCGAGTAAGAAAGAGATGAGAGAGAGAGAGAGAGAGAGAGAGAGAGAATCTTGCAAGCTTATCTCTGTTAGCGTGTTGCGTCCAGAAAAATTAAAGTCTTCTTCTCGTCGAGTCTTTTCTTTGTTCTTTTTTGTTTAATCTTTCACAGTTTGGTCGGTGCATCCTCGTCTTCGTCGTCGTCGTTGTCGTCGTCATCATTTTCATCATCGTCATCATCATTGGTCGTAGTACGCAAGTCTAGTCATCGTCATCGAAGATATTATACTCCTACGTTTCTTCTTAACGATCATTCATCTCATTTTCTTGAAGATGATGATTTCCCTCTCCTCTTCCGAAGGCATGAATATTTATAGACAACATTTATCTCCTTCGATGAAATTTATCTTTTGACCCAAGTAAACTTGTTCGTCTGCCAGAAACAAATATAAGCATCATCTGCCCCTAAGCAAGCAAGCAAGCAAGCAAGCAAGCAAGCAAGCAAGCAAGCAAGCAAGCAAGCAAGCAAGCAAGTAAGCAAGCAAGCAAGCAANAAGCAAGCAAGCAAGCAAGCAAGCAAGCAAGTAAGCAAGCAAGCAAGCAAGCAAGCAAGCAAGCAAGCAGAAGAAGAAGAAGGAAGAAAGATTTGTGCTTTCGTCCTATAAATTATAGCTTATGAGACCACAGAGTTGTTGTTCGTTGTGGAATTCGGATTTAATATTGAATGATTTTGAAAGAATATTATATACATTCATATGTTACCAGGTGGCTCAAAAGTCATGGGTCAAATGAAAAGAAATTGATAGATGGAGATCATTTCTAATAAAATAATATCTTATTTATTATTTTATCCGATTTTTTATTATCGTTTTCAAGTTTATTAATAGTTTTTTTTTTATATTTATATTATATTTCAATTGAATCAATAGCTTTCTAACCTTAACTTTTCTTTTGAGAAAATAATCTCATGAAGGTTGTGTAAAATGACGTGTAAAAAATATGTTCTACAAAACGAGCTTCTTATTCAATTAAGGAAAAAGATTTGTTTTTTTTTTATTTTTTATTTTTTTAATAAAATGTTCATAATCTTTTTCTTTTGGTCTAATCTACACCATTAGTGACAACACTTTGCTTGATTAGAATTAAAGCAGAAATTTTACTGAAACGTTGGGAAATCGGATAACTTCGTTGTTTCATTTGAAATGATTCATAAGTTTTGAGACACCCTGTATTCTCGAATACACAGCTGATTTTTTTCTACTCCGTATGTTCTCTCTGTATTTACGTAAGGAACGTTTTGCGTCACGTCTTTCGCTACCATATTGATTGACCTTATAGATCTTCCACGAACATCTGTGCCGAGGTGAGAAAAAAAGATAAAAAGAAAAAGAACGAAAGTCGGTAGCTATCTTTAACTTTATCCCAGATTCATTCTCTTTCTCTCTTTGCCTCTCTCTCTCTCTCTCTCTCTCTGTGTATTTCTCTCTCCTTCTTGTTTTGATACGATTTCTGTAAATTTCGTAGGATTTTTCTGGACTTTTAAACGAACGTCACTGAGTGTTTCTCATAATATACGAGCGTTTATGACAAAAATTATAACTTCGTATTTATTACGTTTTTCTTTGTTGCATTTTTTAGTATATAATTACATATTACATATTTGTTGATTACAAAGCATGATAAATAATTATATTACGTTTGAATCGGATTGTAAAACATTTGTCTCTGTATTTATTGGTTGCAATTTTTGCATGATATGATTCATCAAGCATGAATAATCAAAATTTGTATCAGTTTTAACAATTTTGAAATTTGTTAAAGCCTGTAAAAATTTAAATATTATTACACAATTCAGTAAATATAGATATGGGAAGGGTTTTCTGTTGAAAATATTTCTAATAATAAAATCTTCAACCCCGTCCAGTGTGAGACGTTCATAGTTGAGCCCGTTAAGAGACCTGAAGGGTAAACGTATCAATAAGAAATAACAATTGATTATTTTTTGTAATTAACATTACTCATCGATTTTACATTAATAATTTTGTCATTAACCCTTAGAGTGTTATGGATGCATATATGCGTTTGGTAAAAATTAGCAGAGTGATCTATCGACGCATATGCGTGTTTGTTAACCTTTACTTACCACTTTACTTTTACTAACCTTTACTTTTCTCGCCCGGGTCCAAAGGACCCGGGTGTGGTAAGCGTGTTACTCCAGGAAGGGTGATAAGCAAAGATTAATATTAATGTTTATATAAATTATATTCACAGAAACAAAAACTGTAATTTATTATTAGAATCTGGTTAATAATAAATTATTCCTCTCCTATAAAAAATTTTAGTTGAAAGTATGTAGCACTCAAAGGGTTAATGAACGTCATATAATTGTAATGGAAATAATATTTGTAAAATAATAGAAATCTTTAACAAAAATGATAAGTAACGTTAAAAATTATTATTCCATGATTAATATTTAATTATTGTACATTGAAGATCTTGCACTTGGGAATTAGGGATTTTTGTTAATTGAGCGTAACATTGTACGGAACGGAATGGTGGCATAAAATTCGTAAGCGGAAGTAGCACGTGTTTCTACATTTCGTATATTTCGTATTTCCACGAAGGCATATTATTTATTTTAGTAGCGAGTCGAGGACGTACTCATGGCGTTACATACTCTTTCGATTCGACTCGTAAAAAGTCTGCTTTAAATGCGGCCATGATTTAAATATCACCAATGTTATCTCTTATTACACCTCTCTTTCTCTCCCTCTCTCTCTCTCTCTCATGGTATGTATTTTGACTTTTACATTTTTCGTTTCGAAAATGAAAATGAAATGTAAATTTTGCCATCTCAGATTTTCCACGTATCGACGTAGAGCTTTTCAACCAAAATAATATTCCCCGAGTTCTCCTGTTAGATATTCGAACAAAGTTCATCGAACTCTCTTGGTGTGAACATTCATAGCAGCCCTCCTCAGTCACAGCAGCCCTCTTTAACCCGTCCTCTCTCTCTCTCTCTCTCTTTTTCTCCCTCTCTGAGAATAGTGCTCTTGCTAGAAGAACAGCAAATGTGTTCCTGGAATTCTTGATGAAAGTCGAGGAAAGCTGAATCTGATTTGGACGAGCACCATATTTTGATGAGTTCTTGGATTATCCTGCTGACATGAGTCAAGAATCCATCATTGTATTGTGAATAAAAAAAGATAGATAGAATGAAGAAGATGATAATCTCTGTTAGCTATCTTATTTCTTTTTATTATTAGGTCTACTAGAAAGTTGTGTGTACATTTTTAGAATAAAATCAAAGTAATCATAAATTTTTATATCTCTTTAATTGACTAATATTTATGAATTTTTTTTTTATCATAGTGTGATAACAATTTGTATAATATTGCATTTATCAACAATGTTTTATCCCTAGAGACGAAAAAATTCAACCGATGTTTGCCAGAACTTTCCGGTAGATCTAATATTTTATCAAAAACAACGCATTTTCGGTCTTAATCTGACTGTTTCTTTGATTATTACGTAGATATAATGAAAAAAAAAAAAAATAATAATAATAAAAAGAGAGAATAGAGAAAGAAAGAAAGAAAGAAAGAAAGAACAAGAGCTGCAGAACTGAACTCGCATATTTGCGATACGGTGGCGTGTCGAGGTTCTCCTCTCTGGCTCCTGGTTGCTTAGAACCGAGTCTGCGCTTAGAACGACTTAGTACGGCCAGTGCAACGACCTCGTGCAACGAGCCTCGCTGTCTCTCTTTCTTTTCTTTCCGTCTTTCTCGACGCATTCTCTTTCTCTCTCTCTCTCTCTCTTTTTTTATCTTTATCTTTCTTTTTCTTCTTATATTCTTTTGACTTGTACGCAGAGTAGAAAATTTTGCAATTTCTTATTGTTAACTTTCAACTTGTCTCTAAGCTTCTAATCTAAAGCGTACAAAATATATCGAAGAAAGAAAGAGAGAGAGAGAGAGAGAGAAAGAAGAGAGAGAATGATTTTTACCTTTATTTTTTAATTGACCTTTTTTATGTATTAATGTAAATTAAAAAGAAAAACAGATCCTATGCCGTGTAGTTACGTACACGATCAAAGACAGTTACATAACGTTTAACACTCGTCCTCTTATGTACATTAATATATATATATATATATAAATAGTGAGTCATAAGAGTATTCCCCTACCTGTTTCCATTGTAAATTGAAAATAATTCATATTTATTTGTAATTGAAATTTTTGTGTGTGTTTCTAAATTTTTATATACCCAAATTAATGTTAGGATTATCAAACTATCAAATTTGATATGAATTTTATTGCAAAGAAATATTTTATTCTTTATTATTATTATTCGTAATAAAAATATAATTTTATATAAATTTTAATAAAAGTTGTTTTATAAGAGTATTTTTTATCTATAATAATAATAATAATAATAATAACAATAATAATAATAATAATAATAATAATAATAATAATATAAAATATTAATTATAAATTATATTATTATAATATTTATATTTAAATTATATAATTATTATTATAATTATAATATTTATATATATTGATATAAAAAATAATATTATTAATTATAAATATTATATAATTTTATATTAAATATTATTAATAATAGTAATTTTATAGTATTAATAATTTTAATAATAATTTTATCTATAATATTTATAATTAAATTGTATAATTATAATTATAATTATAATATATATATATATAGATATTTAAAAAAATAATAATACTATTAATTATAAATATTATATAAAATTTGGTATTAAATATTATTAATAATAATAATTTTATCTATAATAATAATAATAATAGTAATTTTGTATCTATACAAAATATAATAAAAATATAATGAATATTTTTGTAAGTAATGCTTGATTAGTCTTCCTTTGCATTTCGTAATGGTTTTTGAACACTTGCAATTGCAGTGGTCAATAGAAAGAAAAAGGAATTTCCAATATAATATTACTCGGATAAAGTATTTTAAAAGAAAGAAATATAATATTACCAATCTGAAATTAGAAGGCTTAGAAGAATCTTATATTCAGATAACATTCCTTATGCATATCCTGAAAAATTTTATTTTCAGATTAGTTTGATATGATGAATTCTAAATAAGTTAGACTCGAGTGTGGATATTGTTATTTTTGGAAGGGCTTCATTTTCGTTCGGCTTATTTTTACGTGGGAAAGAAAAATGAGAGAGAAAGTAAGAGAGAGAGAGAGAGAGAGAGAGAAAGAAAAAAAGAAAAAGAAGATTTTTACTCGCTGACATATGTTAGGATTAGCCTTTCATTCCTTCTTTTTTATTTATATTTTTTTCTTTGACGGAAGTTGAGAAAAAGAAGGTGAGAAATAATTGTAGTCGTCATTTTTACAGGTGACGATGACGACCTTGTTGCACACCGTTACCCAAATAGATTTATCTAAATCTTTTTCCATCTCTGTCACCTTTCCCCCCACCCCCCTTCTCTTCTTTATTTGAGCCGTTCAGTGCACACATCGATTAACTCCATAAAACAAAAAGTTGAGAAATGTGATGAAATAATGTATATTGTTTCTTTAAATTCGTTTCAATGGGTAACAAAATGTTGCCGTTTAATGGTGTTAATCTTTATTATTCAAGAAAGTTATTATAAATATAAAAAGTTATGAGACGATTATACCAAGTGACTTGACACTTAAATTTAAGATTTTTCACAAAGTGGAGTTAACAC
This sequence comes from Polistes dominula, assembly GCF_001465965.1. The sequence goes on along the minus strand of NW_015149020.1, from coordinate 921,899 downwards.
TTTGGAGCACAGTGGAATTAAAAGTGTCCCACCTTTTTGATACACCGTAATGCACGGTGGGACATTTTTATTCCCACCTTGAAATATTATTGCAATAGCTACACATGTTCATAAGTTTATATTTCGTCTTATTTACGCAAAACAATTGGTTATTAACTCTTCGTTATTAATTTTTTTTTTAATTTTATGCTTTTATCATTATTTATAATATATCTGTAAATAAAAATATACCAATTTTGTTTCATTTAAAAAATAATAAAATTATATTATTATATATAATATTATTATATATTTAATATGGTATAAAAATATATTATATAAAAATATAAATAATAAGAAATATAATTATAAATTAAAATATAAATATATATAATATATTAATAATTATCCACATCAATATAGGGTATAGTCAAAATCAATATAGTTGTATAGTAAATATACGCCTTGTGTATTTTCTTTTACTATAACATCTTTATTGCTGTTTTACCGATTAATTTTACATGGAATTTATTATGATATATGTAACATAGAAACTAAATTACTTAAAAAAAAATTGAAAAAAAAATGCATATTTTTATTTTATTTGCCATTATTATCTGTTTTGGTTAGTTGTCAATAGAAAAACAGTCGCAGCCAGCGATTGACATGCGAAAATCGCGCCCGTCGTTCATATTAATAGATTGGTTCGAGAGCGCGCCGCAGTCAAAGGGTTAATAAAAAATATACCAATTTTGTTTAATTTAAAACGTAATCAAATTTCTATGCAACATAAGGCTATTTTATTATCTGAAATTCTATGCTGCAAAAGAGTTTAATCGATGTATGCACTGAACGGCTCATTTGTCTCTTTATAGGTACCATTCTTACGAATAAATACACCTTTTTTGTGTTATCGATTTAACATAAGCTCAGAAATGATGAACAAATATAAATACATTAGTAATAAATAATAATCGGTATTCTTTGATCGTAACTGAACATATGCGCACTTTGAGTTATTGAAAAGAAACGCGAGATGCATATTTAAGATAATACTTACTCGAACGATGAATATGCTCTCTGAAAGAGAAAGAGAGAGCGAGAGAGAGAGAGAGAGAGTGAGAGAGAGGTGAGAGGTAAGCAGAGAATCCGATTACGTTATACTTAAATTTAAGAATTCGCGATTACGTTATGCTTTAGTTTACAAATTGCGTCAGTGGCAAGGAATATCCAACGCGTGATGACGCGATGTTTATTATTATTAACGTATACTCGTTTTAATCTAATTGAAAATCATTCTAATGGAAAAATACACAGAGTTTTTCTTAATATGTTGTTTTTCTTATATTTACAGAATGCACATTCGGTAAGCAGATTCGCGAGTTGGGATCTACCTGGTTCGCGGATTTGGGCCCGCCTTTTGGAGTTATGTACTGCATCAAATGCGAATGCATTCCGGTACGTATTAAAGTGGGTGTGTCACTGTATATGCCACGATTCTTATACCATACGTACTACATATATATCTTATACGTATACTGGGTGTCTCATTTTAATATAATATGCTCCAAATATCTCTAATTCTATTGTGTTATAAGCATATATGTTTTGAATCAAAAGTTGCTATGTTTCGAAGTAAAAATCTCCAATGTCTCTTAGAATCATTTCATAATGGGCACTTTTGTCAAGGTAAATAAATCATAACAATTTGTTTTTTTTTTTTTAATAAAAATCGATATTTTAAATCTAACAAACATTGTACAAAGAATATCAATGTAATCATTAATTCACTTGTTTGTAGTTATAATTAATTAATTTTTAATAATATAGAATAATATTAATATTTATTTTATAATATATTATAATATTATAAAATATTTTAATAATATATTTTTATTAATTATAAATAATTCATTTTTTTTTGTAATTATAATTATATCTTATTTAATTTATATGATTTGTATAAAATAATTCAATTACATATTGTATAAAATAAATATATAATATTGTATAAAATATTTATATAAAATAATCAATTGCATATTGATCTACATTATCAAATTTCAATAAACATAGTTTGATAAAAAATTGATAACAAGTTTTGCTGTAGATGCTTGGCTGGATTCATATTATTTCAAACTTTGGGGTTAATCTTGTAATATTAATTATAATTAAAAAGAAAATTAATATATATTTTATAATTTTTTTTTAAATAAAATTCTTCTATATCAATTAGAAATAATAAAAAATATACGATAAATTCTGATCATAAAATATAATAATATTTTATTTTTATTATTAATATATAAAACAATATAAGATTGAAGATATTTAAGTTGAAACACTCTGTATACATAATATAATATAATATAATATGTATGTATATGAATATAGTAGTAGATGATATGTAAGAGCTATTTCGCATATGTACAAGCCACGCTATATATCCTTCGCTTACGTTTGCGTGCATTTTTCTTCGTTCATTCGACCTTTGACCCTTCTCGTGTCTCGAGACTCGCCCTACGGACGAAGCCGGTCCGTCCGTGCGTTCAACATTACGTTTCTATGTAAGAGACCAATCCGACATACAACTCCGATAGGAACACACAAGATGATTCAACGTGTGTGTGTATGTGTATTAAACAACCCGTATTGTACAGGCTCTTTCAAAAACATCCTTTTTGATTATTGATTACATTCCAAATTAGAAATCATCTCATCATTTTGATTTTATTCCAAATTTTAATCGCCAAAGAGCCACATGTGGCTCTTTAGATTTGAAGCTGCGGCTTTTTAGTTAAAGGAATTTAGTAAAAAAAAAAAAAAAAAAAATTTAAAAATTGTTCTGAATCGATTAACAAGAGGATTAGGCACCGATAAATAAATAGATAATTTTTTATTTTTTTTATCAAAAAGCTTTATTTATGCGAATACTATTTATTGTTGGGAAGAAAAAATTTGGTGGCTCTTTAAAAACTTTGAAATTTTGTAAATTGTAATTTTTCGCTCTTCCGACTCAAAAGATTGCCGACCCCCTGGTATAGAATGAAATATCTTCGAACGAATCTAATCTACACACTTATCACAATTGATATCTCCTATCACGTAAAAAAAAAGATGATTCTTATCTAAAGAATATCATTAAAGAAAAATACTGTCAAGATTTCAGTGGTGCACATAAAACACTCCGGATATCTCGATCCGGGTGACGTGACCTACGGAGAATTGACGTGCTTTCTAATCCCATTCCTGGTTCCGAGACAGACTGGCGTCCTCGTGTTTTACAAATGTGTACCTACACACCGTAATACTTACGTATTTACGCATGTGTATCAAAAAAATCTGTTCAAGAAGAATAATATTCTAAGATACTTAACGAAAAACTGTAATCTTTGTAATTGTTTCATTTTCATTGAACTTCATTGGACTCAAAAACAAAAACTACAAGAAATAACCTTCGTTATCAGCATTAGTCCGTTTTCGATAACACCGTCGTATGAAATTTCACTTACTCGAGACATGTAATAATCTTCATTTACATTCCGAACGTTTGCCGACTACAGCAGACCGTTTTTCGTTCCATATACGGTGAAACAATAGCGTCATCATCTTTCGTCTACACCGAGGAGTCTTTCTGTTCACGTATTTTCTTCTTCTTCTCTCTCTCTCTCTCTCTCTCTCTCTCTCTCTGTATCTCACTGTATCTTTCTCTCTTTCTTTCATCGTTTGGAATTTCATTACTGCGTTAAAAAATACCTGTTTGTGTGTCGTTAAATATTACCAACTAGAGACAGGAACAAAATATAACGTAAAATGAGTGAGAGGAATAGGGAGGGAGAAGGAGGGAGAAGGGAACAATTTAATGGCATTAAATAATCAATAAATGCTAATGGAACTTTAACCTGATGATCGGTTTGACGAGAAGAGGAAATTAATTGTACGGGCGCACGTGTCTTCCTTTGAGAAACCGAGCTTCGAAATGAGATCCACGAACGGGGCCTTTTTTTCTTACTGTACATTAACATAGGTTACATGCTTTTATAGATTTACATTACCTATCGATTATAGAGAAAGGTGTTCACATATCGGATAAGTTATTTTGTAGTAATGTGCCTTAACCTAGTAATACCACTCGAAATTTCTTTTTATCTTTTTTTGTCGACAATTGCATAGTGTGTTAGCAAACGTAGTAGAATGATAATTATGTAAAACATTGTGAAACGATATTTTTATATCTCTACTTAAATTTTATTACAAAAAGATAAAAAGTGTGTAACTAATTAAGATAATATTTTAATTGTATAAATTGTATTTTATATTTTGTTCGTCAAACTATTATCAAAAACACTTTGTTTCATTATATTTTTGGATATATTATTATTTATTTTATATAATTAATTTAATTATATAAATTTATTATAATTAAATTTATTTTATATATAATTATTAAATATTATAATATACAATATAAATATATATATATGTAATATAATATAAGTATATAAAAAATAAATATATTATATAATTATAAAAATATTATAATTATATAATATAATATAATTATATTATAATTGTAATATAATTATATATAATAATTAAATATTAATATAATATATTAATATAAATTAATATAAAATAATTATATATATTTTAATTATATTAATTTTATTGTTATATTTAATTATTAATATAAAGTATTTTTATATTATTAACATAATTATGTGCTTTAAATTAAAAGTTTTATATAATATATATTTAAAGATATATTATATTATATTCAATTCAATTAATTACAGCTATATTTCTGACAAAGTATATATTAGAAAAAGTGTATATTATTATTATTATTTGATAAAAAAAAAAACATACCAAAATTGTTTAATTAAATTTTCAAGTAAAAGTATATACATTGTTAATCATATTTAAAAAAAAAGTCATGGCGTCCGAATGTTAAACCGAGTCACTGTATATCTACTGTCATCGTGTAGTTTGATGACAAGGACGAGATCGAGATTTAATCTACACCCACGTGCAAGTTACTTTCGAGAAAGTCGAATGAACGAGCGAGGATGCAAGGCAAATATGAAAACTGCCCACGACAGTCGTCTTCTTCTTCTTCTTCTTCTTCTTCTTCTCTTCTCTGTATATATCGGCGGCTTATTAAAATACTCGTCTCATTATACAAGAGGCTCAAACGAATCCCCTTCCCACGCAATCTCCTTTTTCGATTTGACTCGATTCATTCATTCATTCACGAATGTTACAGCTCTTGATCTTCTTCAAAATAAAAATAATAATTACAAATGGAATTGTTATACAAATTAATCTCACTATTTTTACTAATTCATGCCTAAATATATATTATAATTTATTGTATAATATTATGATGTGTTGGATTGATATCAATATACAGAGTGTCCTAAAATATTGGGACCAAATTTCTATTACGTATTGGGGTCAAATAAATGAAGAAAGTTCATATAAATTTATGTCGAAAAATGTTTTATTGACATTTCCAATATAATACTACTGGCTATTAATCTAAATAAAAAATATGAAATATTGCGAATTTGGTTGGCCAACCAAATCATTCCAAATGAACAAAACAAGGTTATATTAATGCAAAAAATAATTTTACTTTTGATTATTTTCAATTTGATATCCCATTTTTTCAATTAACTTTTATTTACGATCATATATGATGCATCATTGTTAACTGTTTAAATTGACTCTACTTGCTTTTTGTTATATTATTTTTTTGTCATTGTTTAATATAGTCGAATATGAGTTTTTAAATTAATCACATAAAATAAAAGCAAAAATTATTGTTTACACAATATTATTAAATTATTAAATATTAATTATAAATATTATTAAATATATTGTTACACAATTTTATTGAATTTAAGTTGGTATATTATTAATCAAGAACTGCTCGAAATGTAGATCATACTTTAGATCCAAAGACAATTAGTTAACATTGGTATTCAATGGTTATTATTAAAAAATACTCATGTAAAGAAATTGTGAAGGTTTTAAAAGAACTTTATGTTGATTATTCAACACTTATTTGTAACCATCTTAAAAACTGTAATTGAGCAGTTCAGTGCACACATCGATTAAGTCCATAAAACAAAAAGTTGAGAAATGCGATGAAATAATGTATATTGTTGTATTACTTATTATTCAATGGGCAAAAAAATGTTGTCGTTTAATGGTGTTAATCTTTATTATTCAAGAAAGTTATTATAAATATAAAAAGTTATGAGACGATTATACCAAGTGACTTGACACTTAAATTTAAGATTTTTCACAAAGTGGAGTTAATCGATGTGTGCACTGAACGGCTCAATTATTATTTTATTAACCTAATATTTGTGTGTTGATTGTAATATCGTCATCATTAAAAAAAAAAAAAAAAAAAAAATAGAAAGAAAAAGTAAAACATCTGGTGTTAATGAAAGGATCAGAGTAATTAAAAATAATGAAACAGTTTAAATGCTATACTTCAACTTAAGAGCAATAGTATTGACATTGCGGTACGTTGGAAGCCGATGTTACAGGTATATACCAGCTACCGTATGGTAATGCGACCAGTCAATAAAGTTATCTATCAGTTACGTACACAACCACACGTATAACCACTCAGTAGAGTCGATTCTCAAGCGCCTACTTGAATAATCTTAGTGTTTAGTATCTTAATCGTCCTTTCCGTTCTCATTAAACATCTAGAAACGCTATAATCTTGAAGATTATTTCTTTGGTAAACATATCATTCGATTATATGAACAAACGTAATGTTTTCTAAATTGGTACAACAACAACAACACAACAAAAAAGATAGGTATGTTTCATTTGGGCAAAGTTACTAATCCTCAATGATGTGAAATTTCATTTGTTTTAGTTTTATTTCTCTATCGGAGTATTTAAATTATTGGTTATTTGAGGAAATGATAAATTATAGTTATTAAAATATTGCTTAAATTATTATTATTTTTTCTTGTTGTTTTAATGATTTATTTTAATAGTGTGTAGTATAATTTTAATATCATGAAATTTTTGTATGAGTTTAAAAATAAAACTATGAAATGATAATTGAAATAATTGTATAATTTAAGATTTGTTTCTATGAACTGATAATTATTTTACAAAATGAAGAAAAGATAGTTAATAGAGATTCGTACTTTTTCTTTCAGTTAATTTTCTATGACTTTGAGAATAATTAAAAGTAGTACATGCATAACTCGTCGTCGGTTGATGATTTTCTATCTCTTTTTTAGTGTCTCTTTTTACATGGATTTTATCGATCGATCTCAAGTCCAACGTCTGAGTCTGATCAGTTGGATCTACGGTCGCGACCAGTTTTAATAGAGTTCAATTCTGCCAATCTTCTAAGAACGTGTCCTTGACTAGCAGCAGCAGCAACAGTCTTACGTTGGTTTACACTTTTGCCGTGCGTCTCGGGGGTCCATTAGATTTTGATTTGTTTCAATTAACACATGGGACAAATAGTATTATACCATAAATGTCTAAATTAATAATAGTAAGAAGAAGTATGCGAGGCGTGTGAAAAAATAAAAAGAAGAAAAAAAGAAAAAAAGAAGAAATGAAAAAGAGACAAATAGATGTAGAAAAAAAAAAAGGGTAAGAGAGAAAGAAGAGAAAGGTTGTCGTGTGGTTATAGTTGCAAGGAAGAGCTTATGGACGAACGCGCAAATTCTATTTTTAGAGTTGGGTGGAATGACAGTCCCTCTCGAGTGTGCATGAGGGGCTATTGATAGGTCGCGCGGCTTAGTGTGTTAGAAGAAGAGACAGACGCCTCAAGCGCCTCGGGCCTATGAATCAGCCCCGGCAATACGAGGGAGAGACCGACCGTTCTTGTTCTTTGAAGATTACGTTCTCTCTCAGCATCCTTCGTGTCTTATTCTTTTTCTTTTCTTCTTATTTCATTTCTCCTTACCTCTCCTCAACCATCAGCAATGTTCTCTCATCCCAAAGAAATATTTCAAACGATTCAAAAGAGTCCTTCCCTTTTTCCCTTCCTTCCTTCCTTTCTTTCTTTCTTTCTTATCTGATCGGATCTGATAATAATTTTGACTCTTCCGCAAAACGGCCGATATTATCGTCAGAAAGAAATCGGCAAAGAAGGAAAGAATTTCTCAGCTTTGGGATTAAAAAAAAGGGAAATAATCGAAATCGTGGCAACGTTCAGGGTTTGTTGTCCCCGAGTTTAAACTTTCTCTCTCTCTCTCTCTCTCTCTCTCTCTCTTAGTTTGTCTCTCTGTCTCTGTCCTTTCGATTTCTCAGGAATGCCGCATGGCTCTATAAAACCCTTCACTTAATTTCCGCCTCTCGGTTTTATCCATGGTCAACCGGAACACGGATTCTCCTTTTTCGGGTTGTGCCCACAGGTTCTATAAAAGAAAAAAAGAAAATAAGAAAATAAAGAATGGTTTTCTCTCTCTCCTTCGCACCTGAAAAGATAACTAGGACGCTGTGTAATTTTATCCTAAACTCTACAATTTACGGACTAACACTCTTCTCTATTTTCTATTTTTTTTTGTCCTTCTTTTATCTTGGTAAATACAAATAATAATATTGAAGTGAAAAAGACATCTTGACATCCCTGTGGTGGGATCTATTTCTGATTATAAACTAGTTCTTTTCTATGTATTCTATCAGATGTCAATTACTTGCTGTGAGATAGATTCAATGATGCGTAAAGAAGTAATATACACTTTGTGCTTCATTTACATACTTGAAAACATAGCACATGGTTACTTTCCAACTTCACCACTATACATATACATATACGTATATATATATCTTGTAAAAGAATTTATCGATAAGAGAGTAGATAGAATTCATTATTCTTAGGAAACATCAATGAAAGATAACACTTGTTTAAATATCTACTCATTGCAGTGAATGAATAATAAGTAAAAGAAAGCTAAATACTTATTTTGTATGTTTTTGTTGTTTTAGGTGCAAAAGAAACGACGAATCATCGCTAGGGTTCAATGCCGTAACATTAAGAACGAATGTCCAAAGCCCACCTGCGACGAACCAGTCTTACTACCGGGAAGATGCTGCAAATCGTGTCCTGGTGATTACAGTACGTTTTCAAATGCTAGATAGCAATTTCATGAATAACAACAACAACAACAAAAAAGGCTCAAGTCGATCTTAGGCTTATGCAAATAATCGAGATAACATCGTAGCTGATTTATACCAGGCTTGCAATTTAGATGATATAACTAAATAACTCACATTTCTTTTTTTTTATATTTCTAATAAAAGTTATTATGTTTTGAGGAAGAAATTTAATATATATATATTGCAATTGTTTCATAGAGAAATATAATATATAATATTTAATATATATAATATCTTATATATTATAATATCATATATATATATATATATATATATATATATATATATATATATA
>NW_015149020.1:896302-912329 GCF_001465965.1 Polistes dominula | reverse complement strand
TTATGCAATAAAAAATATAAGGAAAAGAGGATAAAAGTATTGGTTATTTAATTAGTCAATTATGTATTATATATAATATATAATTATAATATATATTATATATAATATTATATATTTAATATATATAATATATAATTAATAATATTATTATATTATATATATATAATATTATATATATAATATTAGCACACTAACGGCTTTGTATATATATATACTTTAATTTTTTCTTGGGTTTGTGTTAATCTTGAACCTTTTGACTACTCGATTCGTTTAAAATATTACAATCAGCATGATTTTAATGATCTGTGCGTAGTACATGTATAGTATTCGAAAGAGAGATAAAAGAGAGAAAGAGAGAGAGATACTAATGCAAGTTATGAATTTATTCGATAGATTTGTCGATCCATATTGTTCATGGTAATAACCCAAGCACACTGATGTGAGTAAGAGGCGTGGACAACGTCATAAAGATAAATTTGAAATTCCAAATGGAATTTGTAACAACGATAATATTGGCTTCACTTGATCAAAAGGTTGAAATCTATTCGTTTCTTCTGTAAAACGACTTACTAGTCATACTAAAATATTTTGCGACCGTAAATTCATTAGTTTTGATTGGACGATGAAAGGAAATATTTGAAAGGATTGTCAGACTTGACAGAAAATCTACTTATTATTTTGTTGTTGTTGTTTTTTTTTTTTTCTTTTCTTTTTATACTCATTCTTTCTTTCTGACGGCTCGTAAACATTGCGAAAGTATACGATCACAATAAATCGGGACACGTACCATTAATGAAAGTCAAGTGCCGTGCATAAATCATTTATCAACAATTACCAAGCAAGCGCCTCTTTGTCGTGTACCATTTTTTTGTTTTTCTTTCCCCTTTCTTTTCCTTGCAAAATTTTTATCGATCGATCGATCGATCGATCGGTCGTATACATTTACATCGATTAATCCTCATTCGATTATTTTTTTTTTTTATTGTTTTTTATTGTTTTTTTTTTTTTAGCAGAATTTTATAAAAATATTTGCGATTTTTTCAATATTGTATTTAACACTTAACCTATCAATGTATTTAGCCAATTGGATGTCAGATAAAATATTTGCTTTAATTTTAAAAATGAATAATGTACATTCTTACAAATTACAGAGAGCTCGGTTAAATATTTGACATATTTAGTTTGAAATGTCGAATATCAGTTAAATGATCAACCTTTCCATTTTTTTAAATTTTTTTTCTTTGTGAATTTGCTTTAACTTTAATAGTATGTCTCTTTAATCTTTATTATTAAATATTAAAACATTTATTATCTTGAAGACTATTGTTTCAATTATAAATTATTTTAAATATAAAAATTTAAACGTCAATTAAGTGTGTCTCGACACTAAAATTTAAAAGAATAATGAAAGTGGAGTTAATTACTTTGGCCTGTGAATAGCTCAATTGTCTCTTGTCTAAAAACGTAATTTAGAAGAGGTAATACGCATTTTAATTTTTTAGTATAAAATGGTCTCAGAGTGCTAAAAAGATCTAACCAAAAAAAGTGCGGAAATTTCATAGGGAATGTGCCATTGAAAGATCAAAATTGTAGATTTCTTAGAATTTTTGTTCTCTTTTAAATAAGTTTTAAAACTGTTACTAAAGCATTAGTAAAAAAAAAAAACGTTTTATTATTATATTATAATATAATTATAAATAATTATGAAAAATAATATAATTATTAAAATTATTTATTTTATCTAATAATTAAAATATTAAAATATTATAACATATTATTTTATAATATCTAAAAATTAAAATTATTATTCATTAAAATATTAAAATAATCTAAAATATTATTTTATAATATCTAATAATTAAAATTATATTATATCTAATGTGTGGATTCTAGACCTGTTCAATAACGGTGATAATTAACATAACGAAACACTTAATTTACAAATTTTTTTAAACAGTAATCTACACTTTTTTATAATGCATAAAAAAAAAACAAAGAAAAAAAATTTTTATCTCAAATATTTTTTCATTCCGAATCCGAGAAAAATAAATAATATGAATTTAATGGATTAACAAATCGATAGATTTGATAGATCTTTTCTAGTGTAAATGTCTAAAGTCTAAGTCGCTTGACAAGTTTCTTTCTAAAACTTCTTTCTCTCTCTCTCTCTCTCTCTCTCTCTCTCTCTCTCTCTCCCTCCCTTTCTATCTATTTATCTCTTGATTAGTATTAACTAATTCAAATAGTATAACGTTCTATGCATTTCAATGACCCCAATAATTTATTGAAACTGATCATCATCTTCCTGCTAGATTCATTAGTTAAATCAGTCATATTTCGTTAGAAACTATTCCTTAGTTCTTTCGATAGATATCATTATGCATATAAAGTTAGATTTATAGTTAGATTCTTTGTTCATTTTGCTTAGATATTTCTCGAGAGAGAGAGAGAGAGAGAGAAGAGTATCGTCTAGACATCCTTCATTATAATACGATAAAAGTTCCCTATGATGGCTTCATTAAAGTACCAAAGCGTAAATATCTCTCTCTCTCTCTCTGTTTCTCTCTGTGTGAAACTCTTTTTAAGTGTGTATTAAATATCACGATCGTTAATGTATCCTTACAACGTTTCTCATCCTTAAATGGTTTATAGTTTATAGCTGTTTTTGCAATACTAAGATTGACTTATCTCAGAGGTCTTTATAAATGCCTCATTAGAAAGGATAGAAAATAGTTAGACTGGTTTCTACAAATAATGAAAGCGAATAGATCGCGAACTTCGAAATGAAACACAAAGTTCAATGTACGGATGATTGCATATGAAAACAATTAGAATATTAAGTATTACATATCAATAATAATAATGTATAATATGTTTACTTACAATCTAACCAATTACTCTATTATTATCTATCTTTTCATCAATATTTGCCAAGTCTTATCATCAATGATTGCATCGATTGATTCCGCAAATAACAACGTTCTTGAGAACTTTATCTAAAGATACAATAATTACCTATTGGTTATCATTTAAAAATACAACATTTCCTTTTTCTAATCGTTTTTCTAACATTTCCATGAGCAATAGGATTAAATACTTCGACAACAATAAATCTATACAGAAACTTTATATATATATATATATTATATTTTATATTCAGTATACGTTAAGCTGTTATTCTACTCACTCAGTCGAGTATCCGTGTACTTGATAAGATACTTGAGTAAAAGAAATATATCTGGGTATATTTTACTCAAATACTCTACCCGTGTTACTCAAGTATTTACAATATTGCGTATTTTTATTCTCCCTTTTATAGAATTCGTGTGAATTCTTTACATACACCTTCTTATACCTATTCAATACTAGTCAAACGATTGGGTCTTTTTTACCTTCTCTTTAGAATCAACAACACACAGGTTTTTTTCCCCCAAAAAAAGGTTACCAATCCATTTTACTGCGTTGCTTGATTTTATTGATACGATCAGGACTAGTAATCCAACGTGTTAGATCGTTGAATTTACAATTAGTATTTACAATAAATAATATTTATTTATTTTTTTTTTTTTTTTTGAGATAATAAAACTATTGAACGAGAGAAGTCAGTTACAAGACTACAATAATTTCATATTTGTATTTTTCATTTGATTTTTACAAATATCCCTGGGGACTGTGTAGAATTCAAATAATATTCCATATTGTGAAATAAAACTAAATTCTCAGATACTCGAAGTACCTACTTGAATTGTCAATAGTTAATAAAAAAGAAGAAAGATTAAACGTAAATTAAAAAAGTTGAAAAGAAAAAAAAAAGAAGATATAGGAAAGGCTAGAAAAATAGTAACTCAATCTTGGAATATACTTACGTATGTATCAACAATTTGAATTTTTTCTTTTCAAAAGATCGTCATATAAATTCAGCGAATTAACGATTCGTATAAATATAGATTTATTTTATAACCTTAGCCTGGAAATAAATTATGAACTACGGTTATAACCTTCGAATACATTATCTCTAAGCGCCAGCAACGACGACAACGGCTAAGATGTCGCACTAGAGTCGCATTTCTCTTGCACGAATAAGAATAAGAAGAAAAATAATAAGAAGAAGCTAAAGAAGAAGCCGAAGAAGAAGAAGTTAACGAAGAAGTGGAATAAAAAGAAGATGAAGAAGAAGAAGAAGAAGTAGAAAAAGAAGAGAAAACGATAGAATCGAATTTGTACATATCTCGAGGATAAGAGATTGTAGTGGTGAAGTTGATGCTCTGGTATAGTACTACCAACAGACGAGGTCGTGCCAAAGATAACGACTATAAGAGAGAGAAGAGAGAGAGAGAGAGAGTGAATTGGTGGAGAGAACAACAACAAAAAGGAAAAGACGTAGAAAAAAATATAGTAGATGATAATAAGAGTGGGAGATAGAGAGGGAATGATAAAGATGTGAGAATGAGAAAGAGAAAGAAGCTAACGATGCTTGGCGGAGAGGGCGGGCGCCACGGTTTAGCGCCATGGCGCCGGCTATATTACTGCATGGCGTCACTTCGATTAAGCCGTGCAATCTAAATGTAAATATTAGCATACGTAATGATCGGGCAAAACGCGTGCGAGCATGCCGACTGAGAATAGACTGGAAAAGAAGAAGGAAGGTGGAAGGTCATGAGGAAACCGAAGGAAGTGGTATAAGCAGGATTTTACACCTATTCATTCTCTTTCCTTTTTCACCTTTTTATTTTTTTTTATTTTGAATGAAACTAATGGAAAGTGGACAAAATTTTATATCGTTAAAGTATATATATATATATATATATATATATGTATTGTAATTTAGATTATTCGCGAATAATTTAAGTTTTACACGAAATATTTAGGCGTATTAACCCTTAAAGTGCTGAATACTTTTATCTAAAATGTTTTGTAGAAGCGGAATAATTTATTAATAATAAATTATATTTTTATAATTAAAGTTTTTCTTTTCTGAATATAATTTAATTAATTAATATAAACATTTATCAAACCAACCACATTTACCATTTTACCAAACGCATATATGCATCCATAGCACTCTAAGGATTAAGGGAAGCATTAAAAAAGAAAAAAGAAAAGAATTTTATTAGTTTTTATTAACCAAAATTTGTTTTTACTTTTGAATTAAAATATGAAAAAACTTTTTCCTCGACCCATTATATACATACATATATATATATATATATATCAAATCGTTAATTACTAAATAGTGTGAAATTCGTTTTGGCGTACGTACAACTTTCTCCTTTGAAAGTGGCTTACATATTTCACCGTTTCTTTACATATGCCAATAAACAGCTACATTTGTGATTCCTTTCGAGAGATAGTTTTTCTTATAAGTCGCTTCCTATAGGATTAAGTTCAAGATTTATCTATCGTTACGAATAAAAAAAAAAAAAAAAGAAAAAAAAAGAAAATATTAAAATATGGTGGAGAAGAGACCAAATGATGAAAAATCATTTTCATGGTTGAAAGTTGTAATCTTGAGAACGTGTTAACGGTACAACAACCGTAGGTGTATTTAAGTTCGAACACGACTAGACCAATAAATACAACAACGAATATACATACTTTGCTTTCTACGAGCTTATACATATATATATATCTATACACGTACTTACTTGGAGACTCAGAATTTGCGTTCCTTGCGTCTAAAAGTGCGACAATAAATAAGTCCTGCATGCAAATGCTATTTATCGAGGGGGTTTTAACAATTCAGGCGCATGTTACATGCTAGAACGTTGGCATACGTTCCCTCTGCTGCACATTCAGCGTCATGGCATTACGTTTTCTTTACGAGTTCCTTATTCACGAGTTATCGTTTTCTACTTTCCCTCCCACTCCACCCCACTCCACCCCACCCTACCCCCATTTTATTTCTCTTTCTAATATATCACACTGGATTAGGAATGATTACAAAAGCGAAATTCCAATTACTTTCAAGAAATAAGAAAGAAAAATAGAGGAAATAAGTGAAAAGCGTGGGAAACAAAAGATCCGTCATGTTGTTATAAATTCTTCCGTTAAATTGTTCCTATCTTCCAGGATATACATATATGTATGTATATTAATCCAACATTCCTTCCGTATACGACGACGACGACGACAACGACGACGACGACAACGACGACGACGACACAAGCTCTCGCTAAGTCGAGAAACCAGATTTTAAAGGTCACAGCAAAATTCCAATTGCTATCGCGATAAGTAGAAGAAAAGGAAAAATTGTAAGGAATTGGCTCTCTCTCCCTCTCTCTCTCTCTCTTTCTGTCTCTTTTTCTTTCATTCTTAAACACGATTTGCAGTGGGATACGAGCTCCTTACGATTTGATTTTTTAATACTTGGCTCCTGAACACTAGAACGAGACTTAAACTTGATTTACTATCCTAGTTGTAGAATTAATGGGCCAGGAATATCGATAAAACGATGTTTTATATTTATTCTTAATTGGGCCAAGTTATGCGCAGAAAACTACCAATACTCAATGATTTGAAAGTGTGTTAAGTTTGTTTGAAAATTTTTATCTAAAAAAAAAAAAGGAAATGCTTTATTTCTATTAGACATATAATCATATTTGATTTCTTAATGTTATCCTATTATATTTTTTAAATAGCTTATTTAATACCACAGTTCAAATGTTTGTAATATAAAATTGTTTTAAGATTTGATATAGTGGAGTTACTGAACATATATTACGTCAAAGATACTTCTATTACTACAGTATTCTTTTAAACTTGCAAGAAATTAGTTTTACAGTAAATTGTAAACTTGCAAAATTAATCAATCAATAAATAATGTAAGAGTGATTCTATGGTTTGGTAGTTTAAAGAATACAAATTTGAAAGTCCAGTGATACGTACTGTGTTTAATTAATTTTCTTGTTATCTTGGGGGTTGGTAGATTTATTCATAAGTAGAATCAATTAAGAACCTACGTGTTGTTTAATATAATATCTAAAGATAAATCATTGAAAAATATCTAAATAAAGAAAATGATAGTTGTCTTCGTTTAGTGTCCTGGTAATCATCTGACAGTCTCATTGCCTCCTACCGATGGAAAGGTAAAGTCGTCGTACGATTAGTGATGCGTACAGTTTCCTTTTATGGTTCTCATCTTGATAAGAAACTGCGACCCATGAGCTCACCGATTGGACTGTCACATCGATTCTCATCGACTTTGAAACGACCGACGGACGTCACAAGAACGGACCTAAGAGTTTCTTTGTCGTTTGCCGTCGTTGTCGTCGTCGTCGTCATCGTCGTTGATGTCGTTGTTGTCATTGTTGTTATTGTTGTTGTCGTCGTCGTCTTCGTCGTCGTCATTCGACGATCGAATATGGAAAAAGAAACGAAATAGGATGAAACTTGTTTGAATCTCCCGCCTCCTTGAACTCTTCGTGCTCCCTCGAGTTCCTTCGAGTTACCTCGAGGGCACTCGAGGTCGACTTACCAAGAGACCCACGACCAAGTCTTCGGAGGTCATCCTCCTCGTGTATGTACGTACGTACGTATATTAATGCAAGCGAAATCCTACGGAAATCATTTACAATATTTATCTTCTATACTCCTCTCTCCGAGTTTAGTTGATTATGCACCATGATACGTTAGAAATCAACTTCCAACCGTTCCTAAAGGAATTATAACAACAAATTAGAAAATATAAAAGATGATTTATTCAAATAAATTAATATCAAATAATCAGCAAAATTTGATTAGAGATAGAAGCCTAAATCTAAAAATGGCCACAACTTTTTTGGGAACGCTACTCATATCATAAAATTTTAAGAAGACTTAAACACAAAACACATTATAGAATTCATTCGCACGGTTAGCCAACAATAAATAATTTAACATTATCCAATAATAAATCAGCGATTCATAGGTTGAGAAACACTGATATATCTTATATTTAACAAACCATTCATCTTGAAGATATGAATGAACAATGAATTTGACAAGTTCAATTCTAGCTTTGAAGTAAGATGGCTTACTAGAGTGTTAACTCGTCGACTCGTTACGCTTTTTTAGTAGACAAGCAAAGAAATTGATATCTCGCTGGGATCACTGTATGTATCCGCATTGCAATCACGATCGTATTCACGAGAAGGCAGAGTGACTTGCTTAGTTTACTTTTTTTTATTTTACTTATTTTTTCTTCATCAGCTTTGCAATGATTTCAAGAGAACTAAGTTTATCGCTTACATTAACCCCTTGAAAAGTGGCGCCACTAAGAACATATGGCGTCTCTTCCCCCAATTGCTTGAGCATCAACGTATGAGAAGATTGAATCGATTTTTGGCCGGGTGTTGAAAAACGCAAGAAAAAAAAAGAGGAAAAAAAAAGATCAGTCGTCTTATGATCGTTTAGTAAAATTTTAAACCAGCCGGATCGTACTTGTTCGGAATGAACAACGTGGTGGGGATCGACGCGGCACAAGCGCCATAAAAGCAACATTCGAAGTAGCAGTAGGTTGGCGCCAACCAGCTCTTTTTCTTACCGTACGGTCATTCTTTATGGTTCGTACACACAGATATTCCGGACTCTCAATGAGGAATATATAGATTCTCCTTATTTCTCTTGGTTTAGCACCACCAGCAGTTATTTTTGTTTTATGTTTTCACCCACACCAACTAACTATTGATACTATACTCATGTATATGTTGTACGCTAGCAATCATTTTTTCAATTTTCTCCGGTTATTCTTATCCAAGCGAAGGAATTTTTATTGTTGTTTTTTTTTTTTTTTTTTTTTTTTTTATAAATTTTCTTATATCATCTTCGATTTGTTTCAGTTACCGACACGGTTCAGGATCTACCAGCTCAATTGACGTCGGAGGAAGAGGAACGAAGCTTGAAACGTAATTTCTCTCTTCATAATTTAGTTCTTTTTTTCCCCTTTGGTAATCTCTTTTTCTCTCTAAGCGAAATGCTATAACTCAATTCGCACGGGATTAAAGTTAGCACCTACGATCGTGGTGAAGATATGCCGCTGATATACGAAGTTTATCGGTACGAAAGGAACGCCATCGTACCGGTCCAATGTTAACTCGCGAAAATCGTTATTTATGATTTTACGGTGTACCGTTTTAGAGAGCGTCGAGTTATTTACGTGCCTTCGAAAAGAGAATCTTAAGTAATAATGCTACGCTTACCAGGACGGCTGAATATCGTAAAATAGAAGTTGACTTTTATATCGAACGTTGCATTTTAACTTTACATTGAATTTTTTTATTCTATCAAATTGATTTTTACACTTTTCGTATCGTTCAACAGATTTCGGTACGCTGTTAACTGGAAAAACGTCCCAAGTGATACGCCGTGACGACGCAACACCATCATTCAGCTATAACAGTGCCTATAATTACTTAGCCACTGGTCGTTTCACGTTCCACCGAAAGAATTTGTATTATTCATTTTATCTATCAGCTGGGACACCTCGACCAAGGAGTATACAATTCATTGATAGCTCTGGCAATATTCTAGAAGAACAAACGATCGATGCCGCTGGTGGAGTTTATCAGAATGCAACAGGCAAAGTTTGTGGGGTTTGGAGAAGAGTACCAAGAGATTACAGAAAATTATTACGAGAAGAACGTCTTCATGTATCCTTCATTTGGGAACCATGCGCTAGTTTGACAGGACAATTGTCTCGATATCGAGCATTGTCTAGTGAACAATTTACATCTTTGTTGGAACCAACAATGGGTGTAGATAGATCTGTGATGTCAGGTGCAGGAGGCACTGCAATTGTCTCGGCTTCGTCAGCTTCAGCACCTTCAATTCATATTTCTCTCGTGTTCAATGGCGTTTTCTTACCAAACGATGTATCTGAAGTGCCAATAATTGTTCAGCTCGAACATGTGGAGAAGGATTATATAGTATTGACGGAAGAAATTATTGTAAAAAAGCCATCTAACGAACTGAACTTTGGGGAAGTTCGAAGTGCTTTGTCTGGAGCTGATCTACGTCTTCTAACGCGAGGAAAGTTATCAATCAGCATAATATCTCGAAGAGATCCACAGGCTTTGAGATTGTCTGGTATGGTTGGTCCACGAGTCAGTTGTGACATGTATCAGACGTTGTTGATATCTGAGAGTTCTTCTAAAGCTTCAGGGTTGGCTTGGGCTTTTCTTGATCGCACTGGTGCCTTGAGATATGGCGTAAGACTGATTGGTTTAGAAGAGGAAAGTCCATTGGTAACTTTGGTCGATGAGGGTGGCAAACGTCGTACAGAACTTGAAGATCTGACTCCATCTTTACGAGATGGTTTTGCTAATGGTACACTCGATCGACCTGGACCACGTTTCCTCGAGCCATTATTCAATGGTGAACTTTCGGTTGTCGCTGCATCTCATTTAGGCTCCCTGCTACGTGGTCGTCTTCTTCAGAGACCAGTTGCTGATGCCAGAGATACCGCAGCTCCGGTTTTATTGAGAAGGCTAAATGATGATTCACAACATCCAGCACTAACTGCTTTGATTTGGACTGCCATTGATTTAGATTGTGCTCTTCATTATGAACTTGAAATAGCTGGACTTGAACAACCTAGTATAAGCTCGAACGGTGACCAAGATGAACGTACTTTTGGCTTGTATCTGGAAACTATGCCAATTCTCGCCCAGGGTGCTCCAGTTGCCAGAAGACTTCTTGAAGAATTCACGGGAAATATTCTCGAGGGATCCGTCACCGGGCTCTCACCTGTGGAGTTATACAGGATCGAGTCTGGCATCGGCCTTCTCGAAGTGATGGACAAACAAACAGGCAGTTTACTGAAGGCACCTTTTAAGGCCAGAGCACCTCTCAGTTGTCTACCCCATTACGCCGACAACGACGTTGCCTCGGTCGTCGCTTACAATGTTTATCCGCCAAGATCGGACATCGAAACTGGCGCTTGTTTTCATGAGACTAGATTTTACGAGGAGGGTACTCAATGGACATCTGCTAACGACCCATGCTCAATGTGTCATTGTTATCGGGGATTGGCTCAATGCGATCCAGTACCTTGTCCAGTACTTGCTTGTCCTCAGGGTAAACAGCTGAAACCAACAGCAGGACATTGCTGTCCTATCTGCTCAGGTAAACCATTTCTTTCTCTCTCTCTCTCTCTCTCTCTCGTCTATCGAGATTCAATAAAAAAGATAAAGTTACTCGCGTGAAAGATTCGTCTTCTCAATTTCGCGGTTTGTTCTCCCACTTTGGTTAGCAAGAGTTGACCAAGAGATCGAATACGATATCATGGCAACGTAAACACTACAAGTATCGTCGTTCTACGGGTTTCCAAGTAGCTAATCGCGCATTCGAACGTGAAACTATTTGAAAATGTATTTTCACATTAATTCCTTTCACAGCTACAGCGACAAATACAACGGCTAAGAGTAATGTCACTTACGTTGGAAGAGGTTGTATTCTCGCGGGACAATATCATCCTAGTGGAGCTTCCTGGCATCCTTATTTGCCACCAGTTGGATTTGACACTTGTGCTGTTTGTACCTGCGACGTAAGTTTTATATTTGAGATTCCTCATTCCGAGAAAATTCTTATTGCGTTCCGAGATATAACTTACGTCAAAGTTGCAATGCACTCGTTTAAAGTTTTACTTTCACTCGTTCGAAAGCGTTTTGCAACATCAACGTCATTCCCATATACATACCATATACCATATATTCTAAGTTATAATAAAAGTTACACGCGATGCGCAGAATAATCCATAGAGATAATATCTATGAATTTAATATAAATTACGTAAGAATAACGTGATATATTATAAATTATGACTAGTCACACACATTCGATATTGATCGATGATTTTATTGACGTAGGCAACTATTTTTACAGTATTATTAATAAAAATGATTACAAGAAATGTTGATAAACTTTACATTAGAATAATTTCTTTGATTTATCTATCACGAATATATGACACTGACAGATAAAATCTTCTCTGCGTAAACAAGTTACTATCACTTCTTATTCGACGTTTGTCTTCTAATTACTCGAGCGAACAAGCCCTCGAGTCTTATTCGTTTCTCGTTCATTTATCTTATAGGCTGTCACGTTAGAGGTGAAATGTCCGAGAGTGCAGTGCCCGCCATTGGATTGCGACGAGAAGATCGCCTTTAGACCAGACAAGAAGGCTTGCTGTAAACAATGTCCTAGCACAACTCCAAGTTCTGCTATAGCGGTGACTGGTAATTTGGATGGGATGAGTTTACCACGAGATCAAGCAGTACTATCGATTCTTCGTTCACCCGAAGAAATTTTAGCTACAGGTGGTTGCAAGTATCCTCTCGGTGGACCCTATGAGAATGGTATGGAATGGCATCCAAGAGTTCACTCCCATGGTGAAATGAAATGCGTCAAGTGTCGATGCAAGGTAAGAAAAAGAGAGAAAGAATGATTGAAAGAAGGTCAGTTTTTCATCAAGTTCTGGATATGAAAGCTATTATCACTTCCTAGTTTATCAAGTGTTAGATTAATTTTATTTATCGAGAAATTGCAATTGAAGAATTTTCCTTATTGTACGAGTACTCGTTGTTGCCAAGCAAGATTCTCCTCGGCAACAACCACGACTCGCTTTACTTTTGCTCCTTGTTCTCGCACCATCGTCGTATGTTGCTCGCTCACACTCGTTAGAAGAGTAACCTCATTGCAATATCCAGACACGGGCACGACGAGAAAACCTTTAAGGAGAAAACCTTTAACCGGACTCGTTCGCCCGAACCGACCATTAAAAGGGTCCATCCATTACGATGAAAATGGAACACGGCCTCGGTGTGTATGCTCGCGCGAACGTATTGCGGCCTCGTATATACATATTTCGAAAGAAATCATCTGACTTTTTAGAAGATCAAAACAAATTTTCTATTCCATTTAGTATCTAGTTACTTTAATAAACTTTAGATTAAAGCTATTATTACCCGTCTCGTTAAATATTCGAATATTCGGTAAGATACGCGAGTAAATGAATAATACCAGGTATATTTTACTCAAATACTCTAATCGTGTTATTCAGGTATTTACAATGTTTTTCGGACAATTTATATTTCCCAACAAATATACATATCGGTTATTAATATCTCAAGATAAATACGGGTACTAGGGTATTCGGGAGTTACCATTAATTGTAATAATTTACATATATAGAAATAATTTTATAAGATTAACTTAATATTATTTCAGAATGGGGAAGTCAGGTGTGAAAGGAAACGTTGTCCGAGATCTCTTTGCAACTCGATCGCCCATCAAATGAAACGAGGTGATTATGTAGCAGACGGCGATGATTGTTGTACAGTACAATGTCGTCGTGCAAGACGTCATCATCGTAACCATCATCATCCCTTAAGACATTCAGTGTCGCCAAGAGAATTGAGCTAAGTACCGGATATTCTTTCTTTACGGAGAAGAACCCTTACTCGTCCTAAATCGAGTGACTAACTTAGTTATTGTTACTCTTTTGTACGAGGAAGAACTCTTATTCTCTACTTTGGGCGAAGTACTATTGTGTACTTTTTACATTAACGTATATATCCTAATCCTTGGTCCATTGAAAACCACAATCCAATGGAATTCGGAAAAGTAGAGAACGAGGAAAGGGAAAAGGGTAGTTCGAGAGTATTGATTCTCACTGGGTATCCAACACGATGGGAATGAATGGAGAGAAAAATTTCATGAACACAATGAACAAAATAAAAATTGAGAAGTCTCTCTGTCTCTTTTTTTTCTCTCTCTCTCTCTCTTTCTCTCTCTCTTAGTCTTCGTTCTCTTAATCGTTCATACGTCGGACCCCATGGCACCCAGTAGCCCGCAGCCAGACGTTTTATTAATCAATTGGCTCTCATCAAGGAATAAACGAAACGGAAGCTAACTGCTCTCTATTTACGAGCTACTATAAGGTACAGCAACCTTTTGAAGGCAAAAAAAAATGAAAATAAAAACGAAGAGAAGGAGAAAAATGACGATGACGAAGATGATAGAATGATGATGATGATGATGATGATGAGAGGGAAAAGAAACTTTAGTCGTAACGGTATCGCAGTGCTCTACTGTACCCACCAACCTCATCGAGTTACCCAGCAACCAAAGAAGACTGAAGAACCTCCGATGGCGACATCAGTTATCATTATGCGATATCGCTTGCTTCATAATCTTACTAATTATTTCAGCTTATTATTATTATTATTACTATTATTAATTATTATTATTATATTATATACCATTAATATTGATATTATTATTATTATTATTACTATTAGATATATTATTATTGGTATTGTCGTAACTAGTACGAGCTACTACGGTAACTTTATTTCTTAAGAACCTTACAGGTAATCTTGCGTAACGTTTTACCTATACTTGTAAATATCGGATATCGTTCCAACATTATTTTCATTCATATTTGCAATTTACCTTTCGTAATGCCAACAATTCGAGTCTTTTCTTTTCATGTATTTTCGCTATTATTTAACACTTGTGTATTTATTATTGTTTCTTTTTAGCTCTCTTCTTCTTCTTCTTCTTCTTTTTTCTTCTTCCTCTTTTTTTTTTTATATCTTTCTTTCACTGATGAACTTCATAGAAAATAATCTAGTTTGCAATAACTCTTATTTATTTGGTCAGTATAATTATTAATTATTAGTAAGTATTTTGTTAAAATAAATCATCAATATATGTGAATATTTGATCAAATTAGTACATTTTGTCAATTGATAAAGTTGCGTCAGGGATTAATTCAATAATGCGTTAGAATTGCGTTAATATTGCGTTAGGGTTTACTAACAATTTATATTTTTATATAATATTGACAATCAATTTTAATGAAAAATTTGTTGTGAAATATTGACCTGATAAATATTAGCCGTTAGCAATTTCATTTGTCTCATAGTATTTTTACCTCATAAAAAGCTTAGTCTTTCTTTTCCCTAAGACAATAAATTAATTATTTTAGAGATTGAATTGGTACGTAATCAGTGCTGTCTGTCTTTGTTTAAAAAAAAAAAAAAATAATAAACAAAAAGAAAAAATAGTAATGATGTGTAAAAAAAAAATATGTTTAGTGTAAATCCGTCGTCTATATGTATAAAATATTTTGTAAGCGTGTTTGAATCGTTGAATCGTTTTCGATGTATAATAAGCGATAAAACTGTGAAACTTTGATTTGTAAATGTTAGGACAAGAAAGTAAAACACAGAAAAAGAAACAAAAAAATGGGAAAAACATAAAGATGGGTAGTAATGGCTCGTACGTTGTCGCGGCAACAGCAGCAGGCAGGCCTGGTTGCTTTTTTGAAAAGGGCAACGATTCCTTTCCGTCAAATACAAACTTTGGAAGCACAAATTTTATTCGTGTTCCATGTTTAAATAACGACGGAAAGTTATTTCTTTCTTTCACATATTTTCTACGAAAAAGCGTTGATCCGCTCATAACCGTTCGTGCCTTAATTATTATTATTATTATTTTCGTGCATGCATTAGTTCGATACTATTAACTATAGGATTATATAAGATTTAAACTATATGAGTAAAACAGTCTGTTGATTATTGACAATTTTGTACATAAAAAGAAAGGAAAAAAAAGTAACAGACGAACATGTGTAATGTGTAAGGAAATGAAGCATCTATCGATATACTAATGAATTATCAATTATAATTATTATTTTTATCATTATTATTATTATTATTAATTATCATTATTATATATTACTATTATTAATATTATTTATACAACTCGATAGTTTATAATATATCCCTAATTGATTCCACGTGATTAAAACGTGGTTTCTAAAGTAACAAACCTATCATTTGTAATTACAGTTATTATTATTAGTCATTATTATTTAAAATCATCTCTCTCTTCCACTTACGTATGCATGTTATCGATCTTTATCTTTTTTTCTTTCTTTTATATATATGTATATATATATAATAATAATATATATATATATAAAATAATAAATATTTATTATTATTTAATAATAAAAATATTTATTATATATATATATAATAAA
>NW_015149020.1:823233-896268 GCF_001465965.1 Polistes dominula | reverse complement strand
ATATATATATATATTATATATATTATATATATATAAGCTTTACAGTTTTTGATTTAAATCAGATGGCAATTTTGTTGTTGTTCAAATCATTTAAATATCAACGTTACTATTTCAATCCTTTAATTAGAATTAATTGTAAAATGTTAATTGTTTCTAGAAATCAAAAGATAAATCTCAGTGATCTTATTTAATAATCGTTATTTTTCATCTTGCCGCTTAGTGACTATGGTTTTTTTTTTTTAACTCTTTTATTATAGTTAAATTATAAATCAAGCACGTAAATTTATTTGAAATTAAATTTCGTTAAAGAATAGAACTATACTGTGCCAAAACTATTAAGGTATGATTTATTATATTAAAAAATATTATCATTTATTACATTTATTGCCATTATCTCTAACTCCCATTGTAATTGTCATTATGTATGTATTACACATTTAAGATATTATCTTTCTTGTTACACCGAAAGTGAAATAATGTACCTAACTAATTGACATTGCTAATTAATACAATGAAGCTTAATAGCGAAAAAAAATGTATGCCGATTGCAGTATTTTCATTAATAAAATAAATGTACTCCATTTTTTTTTTTCGTCAGCACGACAAATTTCTGTGCAGTTTGTGTTTTCACTCCGAACTTAAAAAGTTACGAATTATTTGATTGATTACAAAAAAAAAAAAATAACAATAGAATTTTTAAGCATCAAATTAAAATACTTATATAATTTAAATATTAAATAAATATTGAATAATTAACATTTAATTTCTTTTTTGCAACTTATCAAGTTGTTTGTGGGTTCAATTTAATAGTATCCTTTATTATCGATAATTAAAGAATATTATCTATGACCGTTCTTTTTTTTCAGAATTTTACATTTGTTAATTATATCTTAATCAAAAAAATAACTTATATATCGAGCAGTTTTTGGTACTTTGCACAATTGTGCGAATTTTAATTGTGCAAATTTGACGTTACATAATACTAAACAATAATATACAAAACAATATATAATATTTATATATAGTATTATAATCTTAATATATATATATATATATAGATTACGTGTTAAGTTGTTTGTCCATTAATAACTTTAAAACTACTCAATCGATCTTAATGAAATTTTTTGTATTTTATGTAATTTTTTCCAACTTGAAAGATAGGATAGTTTATATCTCAATTTATTATAATCGAAATATTATTTTATTGCGAATTATTTGTATATTAACAAAGAGTCATGATTATCTCTGTTAGTTCGATAAAATTCTAACAGATGGCGGTATAAGGTAATTCGTTGACTTAAAGACGTGTGTATTGGACTGATTTTTAGCCACAGTAACGCGTGGCGGGGCACCCCTAGTTTCATATAAAATATATAATATAAAAATATAAGGTAACAATAATATAAGCAAAAATCAATAATGTCAATTGCACTTTTTACAATAATATATTACATGACTTTAACTAGATACAAAATAACTAGAGAAACTAGCTATCGATTTAAAATAATAAAAACTGCATATCATTTTTTCATCAGCTTAATATTTTCAACCTGTCATGGTTAAACTTGAGTAAAGCATATACGTGCTCATATAAACATACACACGCTTATATTTTCGATTTTATGGCAAATTTGAGTGCATCATCTAAAGCTTCAAGTAGAAGATCAACATGACGATACGTAGAATTATTTCCCATCAAGCCAATTCGTATAATTTTGCCAAAAGTTGGACCAAGTCCACCACTTATTTCAACTCCATATCTACATCGATTATTTCGAATTATAATTCGAATAGAAAAATATTTGTTTTGAAAAATGTCTTACCTTTCCATAGCTCTGGTTGATAAAATGTTCATATTAATTCCACGTGGTATTTCAATAGATACAATCGTAGACAGTTGAAATTTCGGATTTTTAACATAAAGTTGAAATCCTCGTTTCAAAAGTTCCTCTCGCAATTTAGCAGCTACTAATTTGTGTCTAGACCAACGAAAAAGAAGACCTTCCTCTGCTAACTCAGCCAAAGCTTCACGTAATCCATAAATCAGTGTAGCACTTATCGTATGATGATAAATCCTTGATTTACCAAAACAGTTCCAATAATCACCTAAGATGGTCATATCCCAATAATATGTTGAAATTTTCGTATGTCTGCCAAAAATCTTTTTTCTAATTAGGAAAATGTATTAACGTTTAGAAACACTATTAAAATAAATCATGTATTTTTTTGTCATTAAATATCATTAAATATCGATTACATACACTGCTAAAGGGCTGAATGAAATTGGTGTTATACCTGGCGGAGCTCCAAGAACTTTTTGACTACATGTATAAACAGCATCAATCTCCCAAGCGTCCGCAAAAAATGGCTCACCGCCTAACGACGCTACACAATCGACAATGAGGAGTGAATTATATCTAACGTAAAAAAAAAAAAACAACGTTTTATTAATCTTTTCGTTAAAAATAATGAAGAATAATATAATTTAAATGCACCGATGAACGAGATTTCCAATGCCTTCCAATGGTTGTTTCATACCAGTTGTAGATTCAGCATGTACTACAAAAACTGCAGCAGGTTTGAATTTTTTCAAATAAGATTCTAAAAGATCGAGATCGAAACCAACCCCATGTTCAGTTTTCAAGAATTCAACCTATGATATCAATTGTGCTAAATTATGTACAAAATTCAATTTATTTCATTTCAGATTATAAAGGGTTGTTAGTATTTTGTACAATTCTCTTTTGTTGAACTTTCCGTTCAGGCAACGATGAATCTGTAAGCCGTGAAAAACATAAAAATGTTGGCCATTGATGATTGACGCGGCCAGAACGGAAAGTCTAAATTCGATCTGTTGGGATTGGCGCACAAAGGCCGAAAATGAAAAAAGATGTTGCCAGAATAAAAAAATAACAATTTTTTTTCGGAAACTTTTAAACTTAGGAGTATGTTTAGTAAACCCTGTAGCGTATGTATAAATCATTTGTACTGGATAAGTGCTTATCAACACCTGTACATTTTTAGTTGAAACATGAGCTCCAAGTGTATCGCATGTGTGACTCATCGTTCCTCATGAATTTCGATTATTTTAAATGCTCATAATGAAATTAATCTTTTAAGCAGTGTACACCACTATAATGGCTTTCGTGACAAGTATCAATTTTGAATCATTTTAAGCCTCTGTGCGATCTAGCATTTAACGTGTTATTTTATTCTACAATTTTGTTTGAACATTTAAAAATATTCTTACATGTGCACCAATACGATTTGCCATATTGCCGGCACGTTCACCCCAAATTCCACATTTAGCAATCAACACTGTTTCTCCCGACTCGATTAAATTTCCCAAACATGCTTCCATACCACCGTGTGCTGCTGTACTCAATGCCAAAGTCAATTTATTTTTTGTTTGAAATGCATATTGAATTCCTGCTTTAATGTCATCCATTAACTGAAAATATATCGTATATCTTATAGAATTATTGAAGTGTAAACTTCTTTAGAATGGGGGTGATTTGAAAAAAGTCAAACACTGCAGCGATGCAGTAAATATACACATGATTTTAAGTCATGGATCGTTCTCCAATAAAATTATGAAAGACTTTCTAATCTTTTATTATTTTTACGACGATCATTAAATGTCTAACATTGATTAATTTCAATTTTGAAATATTTACTTTTCATATAAGATACTAAATATTATTTTAAAAATATACATTAACTAATTACAAAATTAAAATTAAATTTGTATCATTATTTATAAAAATATTACACCTGTAGGTATGCAACCCTCCAGACACACGTTGAAAATGTTGCTTGCGAGCGCCATCTATTGGGACGGAATTTTTTTCAGTCCAAACTATTTATACACTCATGTATTACGGGTTGCCTATCTTTCGGGCAGAACAAAAATTACGTCCCAACAGATGGTGCTCGCAAGCAACATTTTCAAAGTGTGTCTGGAGGGTTGCATCCTTATAGGCGCGCATTTTTCTAATTATTAAATAATTAGAAAAAAAGTACAAAATAATATTATAATAATATTATTTAATAAATAATCCTACTTCTGATAACTATGCACTCATCTCATTCTCTTGAAACTTGATTTATTAAAGGTTTCACTTCTAACTTGTGTGATCTGCACACATGTATTTTTTTTTATTAGAATTTTTGATAAATACCTTAAACATTTCCGAATGAAAATGACCTATTATTTGATGTCCTAAAGATTGTAACACTCGTTGTGAACAATTACTTGGTCCAGGTCCCATTAATATTTTGGAGGGGACTTGTAATGGTTTTAAAAGTTCTTTGGGTGGATCCACTTTCATTTTGAATGAACACTATAATTCTTATGTGTCTTGAATTAAATTATATTCAATACTGAATGTAGTACAAATGAGATATGTGTGTAATGTTCTTAAAATAAATATTATTTTTCTTATCGCGCTTCATAAATAAGTCTTATCAGAAGCTTGCTTTTTACGTAATATGTACATATTCATATTGTACATACAATTAGTCATTGAAATATTCAGACACCATTATAAATATATTATGATAGTGCATGCTTTTTAGATAACACAAATACGAATAAATATTTATTTATCATAATATATGTTTGTTTCTATAATAATAAAAAAAAAAAAGACTAAATATCGCTAATTTGTAGATTACAAAAAATATTTAAATACTGTGGAATATCAATAATCAATATAATAATGGTTCAAATTTCAGAAAGCTAATAGCACAATATGTTTAAGCATAATGTTTGTAATTTAGAAGTGTTGGTGTTTCAGTTTGTTTTTTTTTAGATATGACGTGACAGTTTCCAACATTTCCAGAGTGTAGATAAATACAGAACATAAATATCAAATCTATACTGATGTCCAAATATTTTTCTGACCAACTGTATATGGATACGTATATAATACATATACTGTAAAACTAACAGATATGTAAATTCAAAATATTTTAACATATCATTTAACTCAAGACAATTTTAGTCTTTAATACAAGTAAAAATAGTTTATAAAATTATTTGTTTAATAAAATAATATTAAAAATTATATAAGAATACAAACAATAATCTTATTGTTTATAAAGTAATCTCTCTCTTTAGTATGCTATCATATTTTTAAATGGCTCTGATACGGTCTTATACGACTTAACCTGATAACTCCGATTATCAATCTTTAGAGTTTCAGTGTTTTTATAACCGCAAATGATTCATATTTTCAGATTGCATTTCTGATGAAATTGATACATATGTGAGAAATCAGTATAAATATTATCGTTTATTTTTTTGTGAAAATACAATTATGCAAGTTGTAACATTTTGTTTGTATATTACATTTTTGTGGAATATTGTTGTACAATGTGGATCTTCAAGAGATCATTATCTTATAATAGAAAATAATAATATAGAAGATGAATTATTCTCATCTCGCAATACAGGTCAACTTAAATATGATCCTACTTGGAATAGTTTAGATTCTCGACCTCTTCCTGGTTGGTACGATGATGCCAAATTTGGAATATTTATTCATTGGGGAGTGTTTAGTGTTCCTAGCTTCGGTTCAGAATGGTTTTGGAATAATTGGAAAGGTACATACATTTGTATGTTTGTCAAATATAAAATGACACATTTGTATTATATTTCAATTTGTCTTTGTATTACAGAAGAAACTGGTACTAAGTATCATGATTTCATGAAGCAACGATATCCACCTAATTATACTTATCAAGACTTTGCTCATGACTTTACTGCTGAATTTTTTAATGCATCTCAATGGAGTGAAATGTTTGAAGCTTCAGGTGCAAAATATGTGGTATTGACTAGTAAACATCATGAAGGATATACCCTGTGGCCATCAAAATATTCCTTCAGTTGGAATTCCATGGATATTGGACCACAGAGAAATCTTATAGGTATATTTGATAATCTTATTTATATATTGAGTCAATGTTTCTTCATTTTTTATTTATAATGTATAGGTGAATTGGCAGCAGCAATAAGATCATCCACCGATATTAAATTTGGATTATATCATTCTTTATACGAGTGGTATAATCCTATGTATCTTGCCGACAAACAGAATAATTTTACAACAGATCTTTTCGTTACGCAGAAAATCATTCCAGAAATGCATGAGCTTATAGAAATGTTCAAACCAGAAATAATTTGGTCAGATGGTGATTGGGAAGCTACAGATTCTTATTGGAAATCAAAAGAATTTTTATCCTGGTTATATAATGAAAGTCCTGTAAAAGAAACAGTAGTTGTAAATGATAGATGGGGTAGAAATATTCCATGTCATCATGGTGATTTTTATACGTGTACTGATCGTTTTAATCCTGGTATGAATTTATAAAACATTTGCATGTAATTTTTTTTGTTCTATACATGATTTTTTATTATTATTTCTATAATATTTAGGAGTACTTCTCTCACACAAGTGGGAGAATTGTATGACTATCGATAAAAAGTCATGGGGCTTTCGTAGAAATGCTGCTTTAGCAGATTATCTTACACTTAATGAATTAGTAAAAGAATTGGTAACTACAGTAAGTTGTGGTGGAAATTTATTGATGAATGTTGGTCCAACTAAGGATGGTATTATTTCTCCAATATTTGAAGAAAGATTACGTGGAATAGGTTTCAATAATTTTATATTTCTCTAGATTCTTATGAAATTAAAGTATTAGGTAATATTAATATCACGATTACGTTTACAATAGGTTCTTGGCTAAAAATAAATGGTGAAGCTATTTATAATACTAAACCATGGAAAATACAGAATGATACATTAACGAGTAATGTGTGGTATACACAAAGTAAAGATGAAAAAAGACTTTATATATTAATTTTAGAATGGCCAAAAGAAAGTATATTAACTTTGGGTTCTTTAAAAGTCCCAAGTAATACCCATGTATCATTGCTTGGCTTTATAAAACAACTTGATGTAAGTTTATTTGATGCCCTCTGTAATGTTTCATATTTTTAAATTGTTGTTATTTATTATATAGTGGAAGCAACTTGCAACTAAATTCGTTGTGCAGCTACCATATGAAGCTCACAAAGGTGAACCAGGATGGGTACTAAAAGTTGAACAGGAATAAAAAAAAGTTAAGTAATGCAGATTTCTTTTAATTAATTTATATATGTAGGTATTTCATAAAATTTTATGTAAATTTATATTTATATATATCTATATGAATTTGATAAAAAGCCTCTCTCCCATCACGTCTCTTTATAAAATTAAAGTTTTGTAAAGAAATAATAATATATAATACTACAACATCGTTGTAGTATTTAATATCAAATTTAATAACAAATTTGAATATCAAATTAATTACTTCTTGTACAATCTTTATCACAAGTTACATGTTAGCAACTTCATAGAGATAAGCACCCAGTAATTTTGTCTGTAAAGAAATAAGAAGTTTATTAAATATTAACTATACTGAATGAGTTGTTCTTTTATTTTAATAATTAAAGAAGAAATATACTTACTCCCTGAATGTAATTATATATGTTTAACTTCTCATTTTGAGAATGAGCACCATCATCACCTGCTCCAACAGGTAAAAGTAAAACATTTTTACCTGTGATCTCTTGGAATGTCAAAGTTACTGGAATAGATCCACCTTCACGAGACAGATCTGGTTCAACATCATAGACATGTTTAGTAGCCTTTCGTCCAGCTACATAATTTGGATGATCAGGATTTTCTGACCACGGTTTGCCTCCATGATTCATAATCACGTTAAATATATTTGGACTTTTTCTAGCTTCCCACTTAGCTTCCAAATATTTTTTAACTAGTTCTACAGTTTGATCTGGTGTCATGTTGGGTACTAATCTAATTGAAAATTTTCCAATAACTTTTCTTGGAATAACAGTTTTTGCACCAGGTTCACTAAAAGCTCCTTCAATACCATGAAGGGAAAGACTTGGCTGTCTCCAACGGTGCATCAGAAGTTGAATCTTTGGTAAAAACAAATGAAGTTTTTCATATTATTATAAATAACAGAAAGAGAAAGAGAGAGAGAGAGAGAGAGAGAGA
Source organism: Polistes dominula (assembly GCF_001465965.1). The sequence goes on along the minus strand of NW_015149020.1, from coordinate 888,199 downwards.
GAGAGATATTCAAGATAGATAAAGTTATTGTTCTGCTCTTATACCTTGTTCTCGTTATGAGGTAATTTAGTTGCTCCGCAAGATTCACGAAGTTCATGCACATCAAATTCAATAGTTTCATAACTTTTTAATTCAAGATCAGTAATGGGAGCAACATTATCATAAATTTCATCTATCAATATTTTTCCATTGACGTCTACCAAGGTATTCATCAAGTAAATAAGATCAGCCATTGCTTCATGTACAATACCACCAAACGTTCCACTATGCAAATCCTTGCTCGCACATGTTACCTCAATTTGAAAATAACAAATTCCTCTTAATCCATATGTAATACAAGGTTTTGTAGTTCCCAACCAATAATTATCAGATATGCAAACATAATCTGTTCCTTTTAAGAAATCATTTTTACGTTTCCAAAGTAATTCGTCTAATCCTTCGCTGCCACTTTCTTCCATACCTTCAAATACAAACTATAATTGAAAATTAGTTGATGTTCGAAATGAATTTGACATTTCCAAAAAAAAAGAAAAAATACCTTTAAGTTTACTGGAAAATCAACACCAATAGCTTTGTATGCTTGAAGTGCATGGATCCAACACAAAACTGGTCCCTTATCATCTGTACTGCCACGTCCGTAAAGTTTATCATTTTTTTCTGTAAGAACGAAAGGTTCTGTGTCCCATCCATCTTCTTTTAGTGCAGGCTGTACATCTAAATGCCCATATAAAAGAACTGTTTTTTTCTTAGGATCAGAACCAAGAGTTCCTAAGAGTACAGGTGGAAGTGGTATTTCAGAATCATCTGGCAATTTTTGTGTTCCTACATTTGCTAATTCTGTCGTAGCACCAAGTTCTTTTAATTTAACTTCCGTCCATTTGACCATTTTAATTATTTCATTTCTATGATCTGGCCATGCTGAAACCGATTTTATGGCAACTGCTTCTCGTAGATTATTAATGTATTCTACTTTGTGAGCATCTATATAACTGTAAAATATATATAATTTAAAAATGTTGATATTAATAAAATTATGTATATTTTATTTAAATTAACTTAAATACACTTTTTAATTACCCAAATAATTTTTCTAATGCTGGAGGAAGAGATTTACTTTGTTGCTTATTGTCAGCCATAGCGAATCTGTAAATAAAGAGACTAAGTTTTAGAGTACAGACAGACGGTATTCTCTTTACCGAATATTATATATCTCGAATATTCGAAATAATCACTAAACGATAAAATAATTTATTGTATTTGTATGAACAAAGTACATTACAGATAAGGATTTATTTCTTATGACTTATTAATATGTCCTTGTAAATATTTTTTATCAGTTAAATATTTGTGATGATTTGCAGTTAAGCTATATATAGTTATACGTCTCTTAAAAGCACCATCTGGTGGTACACAATTTCTATTAGGGATCAAAGAATTGATGAGAATTAATATTGAATAATACTTTTGATTAAATTTTTTCAGAAATTGTTAAACATTTAAGCATTTCATTTGGTTTAATTGAACAGTTATATGCAAGCTTAGAAATATAATATCTTATTTTGAAATTTGCATTGCTGTATAAAATTTAATAAGAGTAATCGTTCGTCGGAGATAATTCTTGATATCTTGAAAAATATCAAATGTAATATTTTTTATTATGTAAATAATTATAATGTCGTTTACAGGATATATACGGATAAAGTCTATATTTTGAAAACATTGAAATTCTTGCAATTTAGTTCATTGCAGTTTGATTCATTTTAGTTAGTACCTTGACCACTAGTTGGCCATAGTTACAATATTTTATCTACTATGCCCACTGGTGGTCAGGGTACTAACTAAAATGAATCTAACTGCAATGAACTAAATTGCTAGAAATTCAATTACGAATTAATTGCAATTGCAATATTTTTGAAAAATAGTGCTAATAATAATTATCATTTCTATTGTCGACATTTGAATTTTTATCGACAGATGATGCTTTTTCATGTATTTTTATCGACAATAGATTTTTTTATTAATCTTAAGTGATCGTTTCTAAAAGATGGCGTTGATATTAAAGTCGATCGTATAACTTAAAAAACACTTAACATATTTTTTGAAAATAGTATAAGTGACATCTCAATTATTTTAATTTTAAATAAGCATTATTGAATATTAATAAATACTTAATTAAATAATTAATTTATTGCTTGTAATTTTTAAATCAAATAACAATATAAATATGAAAAATGAAGACCTCATTACAAATTATTTTTGAAAAATTTGTTGTAAGGTCATTTATTGATATTTTAATAAAATGTATACCGTTTTTATTATATCATAAACATACATGGCTCACAATGACAAAAGTGACAATCATTTTCCTCGACCATTTTTTTTTTTAAACTGCATATAACAAATTTCGGTCTTTCATTTATTCATACGATCGTTGTGATGACAATTACCGCTTGATTAAAGTTGTAAAAGTTTATATTAATTACTTACAATTAGTTTAGTTTATACATGTAGTATTTTTACGTGTTTTTTAAGTAAAATAAAATAACAGATATATGTTATCTATATAATTATTTGAGTGTGTAGATTTGTATATTATATACAAATTTTTATCATAAAACTATAAATAACGAAGATATTTAGATATTTCAATAAATATTTTTCATTCTATATGAAAATATATAGAATGGAAATTAACGTGAAACTTAGAACTGTCTCCAGATATATTTAGAATTAATAGTAAGGATATGGACACTAAAAGGGAGGGCATCAATGATGTCGATTGTTTTGAAAAGAATAGAATGGTTTATCTTTTTTGATATGACCGAAAAGACGAAGAGGAAAATAACGGGAAGTCAAAGAGAGAGAGAGAAAGAGAGAGGAGGGAGAAAGAGAGACGAAGGAGATTTTTAGCGTAGGAGGAGGTTGAACGAGGAGGGTAAAGATTTTGGCACCCTGCTGTGCCTCCTAATTGCCTCGCCTTCCTTGCCTCCAATCCTCCGCGTCTTCAGTACGCCCTTGAACCCTCTCGTCGCTCCACGTAAGGCCCTAAAAGCCTACCAACCTCTAAAGTTCTTCTCCTCCTCCTCCTCCTCCTTCTTCTCGATTGAGAGAAAGAGAGAAAGAGTGAGAGATTTCACGCCAATCCCCCCACTTTCGAAAAGGCTTCAGCTATTACTCGACGTTACTCGTAGACGAGAAAAAAGATGCTATTGAAACATCCTCCTCCTCCTCCTCCTCCTCCTCCTCCTCTTCCTCCATCTCTCCACCTGCACCCTTTCTCTTACCTTCTCTTTCCCTTTCCTCTTGTGTCCAGGACTCTGAATAAGCAACATCATCTATCACACTGCGCGAAACGATATATTTGTTTTTACTGGTTCTCTTTAATTATTTACAACCAGCCTCTGGGCGGAGCACACTTCTCTTTCTCATTTACAGAAATTTTCTATTTTGAGAACTTCCTTTAAGATTCGACCCAATTTTCCGCATTTTTTCTCTTTAACAAAACATATAGACAATAAGTTTATTAGAGGTGGTATTGAGAATGATTTTTGGTTTGATTATACACACGAACGTCTCGATTTTGAAGAAAACATTTGATGAAGTTTAATCTCATTCGTATTTCGGAAGGATGATACACATCATTTAACCCTCTCCCTCTTTTTTTTGTCATGTCGGTGGAATGTCCGCGATGGTATTCGTGATGAAACGCGATCTTGGTATTGGAACCACCATATAATGACTAGGAAGTCTAGAGGCGTGGTAATGAGGGCTGGCCCCAGGGCCTTATTCACTCTCTCTCTCTCTTTTTCTTTCTCTCTCTCTTTTAAGAATCCCTCTTTCGTGAACTTCTTTTTCGTTTTTCCTCTTTCTCCATTTCCCTTTCTCGGTGTCTATCTCTATCTCATTCTCTCCGTCGGTGATCTTGAGCCGCGGGGCCCACAGGAGAATCGTTCTGGGACCGTCTTTTCTAGCCGGTCTAGCTGGGTGATAAATTACGGTCGAGATATCGGCACCTCCTCCTGTCTATTCGCCAAGGTATATAACGCAACGTCCTTTCCTTCCAAACGTGCTCCTCTTCGAAAGGTCTTAAAAAACCCACCACCACCACCCCCTCTCAACCTTTTCCCTTCTCTCTTTCTCTTCCACTTTTGCCTCTCTCACTCGACTTTTCTTCGTATTCGTATTTCTTTTTCTTTTTCGTTTTCGTTTTTTTTTCTCGTATTCTTTCTCTCCTTTCACTTTGTCTTCTTTGGCATTCTCATCGCTTGAAGAAAAAGAAAGAGAGAAAGTTCATTTCTAGATAACAATCTTTGTGATAATCGATCTTGCGAATCGTCGCTAAGCTTTCTAGTTTTATTTGAGAAGTTTCAGTTTTTTAAACAAGGGTGTATCAGAACGAGTTGTACAACAGATCGATGTGTGATTTTACATGTAAAAATAAACCGAACTAGATAAAAGGAACACTTTTTCCTTTAAGGGGTTGTTTCTCGCGACACTAAATAAATATAAAAATAAAAATACTAAAGAAATCTCAAATTATGAATAATATAGTATCATTTGTATTAGAAGGAAGAGGTAAATGTTTCCTATCAATAACAATTTGTAATTGTTTATTTGATATATAATTACTTTGATTTTAGTCGAATTTTTCTGATATAATATCTGTAACTAAATAATAATAATAATTTTATATTCTTTGCTTACAAATATATAGATAATTGTAATAAGATAAAACAAATTTGAAAAAATATCTATCATTCATATGTCAATATTTCTAATTAAATGTATGACAACCGAAAAATATTAGTATTCTATCGATATTTTATGTTTCAGTATTTAAAGTTCTTGTCTACAAATGTATTTAAAAAAAAAAAAAACAAGAAAAAAAAGTAGAGATCGAACATGATGTGAACGAAAGTTTCGTGTATGAAACAAAGGTATTTCTCTGTTTGCCACCTTTGTCTTCGTTTCTTTCTACAACAGAAGGAAAGAGTCGTGCATTCTTTTAGGATAAAAGCTTGTTTGTTTGTTTGTTTGTTTGTTTGTTTGCTTGCTTACTCGTTCGCGAGTTGGTCGAATTTGGAACAAGGCCGATCTAATGCGCGGACAATGTTAACTGATGAGCGGAGGCGGACCCATGTAAGAACAATGCCAAGGGAGGAAAACAGAAGAGAAAAAACAATCGGTCCCCATTAGCATCTACCTGGATCTCTCGTGGACTTTCTTTCTCTCGCTCTTATTTTCTTTCTCATCCTTCCTTTCTGTCGCCAGAACGTCGCTGTGAAAACGTGCCATACCACCAGCCCGTTTACCAGACCCATTCGACCGAACCTACGTGTTTTCGAGAAGAAACAACAGAAAATAACTTTCTTCAAGCAATTTGAACGATCCTTCAGAAAACGAGATAAAACATTTTATCTTTCTTGTATCTATCTTTCAAATATTCATACTACAAAGAACAACGATTTTGTTCTAGTTTTTCTTTCTCACTAGCATTATATTTTTTAAACGAAGTCTAATTTTATTTAACATATTTGACGATTCCTTTAACAATATTTGCGGTTAGAATTTCTTTAAAAGTTTTCTATCTCATGTTACTTAATTTCTGGCGCCTATGATATATATCATCGGTTTGACCGCAGGTGGAATCGTCTTTTGAAAGGTCATAAATCGTTTTTCTAAAATTTCTCTTAGGTATTTCTCCGAGCAAAAGATCTAATCTTCCATGGTGATCACAGTTCGATCGAGTTTCAAATGTTTTCATGCCAGTCCGAAACCATCCTAGTGTTTGCTTTTAAATCCCTAAAAGTCTAAATTTTCGAACCGTTAAATCGTACGAATTATTATAATTATTGTAAAAATATTTTAATCGATTTCACCTGTTAAATTGATAAGGTGATAGGTGCGATTTTGAGCAGGAGTCTTTGCACCTGTCTAGATCGTTTTTCTCTCCGCGGGGGTTGCGTCTAACAGGCGTCGAAACTTTTTACCTCTCTTCCTAAACGTCACGTAGTGACGTTGCTATATCCATGAAAAAGAAAGTAATGTAAGACAAGGTTAGAGAGGGTTTCTGAACGTGAATCGTTCGAGACCCTCTCTCTTAGCATGATGTTACATCGAATCTAACGCCAAAACAGATGGGCGTGGATCTCTCAGCACCGATGTATAATTAAAATTAATCGTGTCTAATGAAATTGATTGAATTGAATAAGTAACACTGTAGTTAGTTTATCAAAAACCAGCAAGTGATAAAAATCAATTTTTAAGATTAAAAATCGATTCAATGCTTATATGAGCTCATATAAAATGTAACCAAAATATTCTAATTATATTGGGTTGATTTCCAAAGTGGGGACTGTAGAAATATTAATACATATATAATTATTTCCTATTTAATTGATATTAAAATGAAAAAAAAAAAATTAATTTCCAGGGAGAGCTAAGTAATATTTTAATACATAAAACAATATTATTAACATATCTTATAATGTTGTAAATTGATTTTTTCATTATATCAAATAAAAATTTGTTTGTATATATCTACTCAAAAAAATTCTAATTATATTGGGTTATACCAGTGATTCCTAAAGGGGGGGGGGCGGTAAAATATGTATTTCTTATTAATTGATATTAAAATTAAATAAAAATTAATTTCCAGGGAGATCCAAGTAATATTTTTTCTGGAAAAATAATTAAAAACATATTGAATATTATTAAAATACCTTATAATTGATATATTTTCATGATATCAAATAAAAATTCATCAATTTATTTTGTATAGATTTACTAAAAAATTTGTTTTAAAATATGTCAAGAGAAAGAAGTTCCACAAGAATATTTTAACTTACATTATTTTTATTAAAGAATAAAAATATTCTCAAAGAAAAATAAAAATAGAATAAAAAAAAAAAATAAAAAACTAAGAAACGTATCAACTTGTTCCGGTTTCCTTAACATTATATATTACATATGGGGTGCAAAGATTTGACGTTTGTCAGGTGTACAGGGTTGAAATGATCGTATCGAAGATGGGTAGCAACGTGAGGAAAGAATGGAGGAAAGAGAAGAGGATGGAGGTGTCCTCTCGCGAACCAACGATAAGTAAGTATCCTAAGATTGTTGGAAGATAAGAAGAGTAGCGCGTAGATCATGTACTACGATCGTGATCGTAAACAGATAGGGCCACTCGCGTTTTGTTCTTTCGGTGATGAGAGCAAGGATCAGATAATGCCTTTCCTACGACCAACTTGAATATTTTCAAGGGGAAGAAGAGAAAGAGAAAGAGAGATAGTTTGTGATACCGGAAAGCTCGAAACTCAGGTTTTGGGCTTAGGTACCTGTTGTCAGAGAATGAATATCAGGTAAAACAGTATTATCCTGCTTGCTATCTTCTTTTCTTTTTCCCCTTCTCTTTTCTTTCATCTCGCGTCCGCGTGAAAAATGAATCTTCGAGTGGTCACGAAGTGCGATACAGTTAGAACGACACGAGGAAAACCGGAATAAACGGAAATTTACACGTTTCGACTTCGAAAGCAGCAACCACAGCATCCGTAGCAGCAACAACAACAACAACAACAACAACAGCAGTAATACAACCCTGTAAAGGATACTAGGACCTTCTGATTTTTATGCTTCATTAACGAGCGAAATAAATGTTTTGTAACATGTTGTAATACCACACATATGTAAATTTATGTTATGTATTTCATTTTCATTTTAAATAGATTATTTATATTGAAGATTTTCTTTTTACAATATATAATTTAATAATATATATGTGTGTATCTGTGTGTATATATTAAGTAACTAAGAATGTTTGTACCTTTTTTTTAGGTTTTTTGTCATTTATTTTTGTTGACAAAACTTTAAAACAAAACCTTTTTTTTTAGATTAGATCTACGTGGAAAGATGTAAACGTAGAAAGGAAATCAATACTCGAATGAAGATCGATCAATCTCTCTCTCTCTCTCTCTCTCTCTCTCTCTTTGTATTCTTCGATTTTGTTTTTTTCAGAAGCGTCACTTACTGGCCGCAAACTTATACGCAATGTAGATTCCACGATCTTTTGGAATAATCTATTTCGAAAAAAAAGGGAACAAGAGAGAAAGAAATATAGATCGTTTCGATCTTTGGTTTCGCTTTTCGTCTTGGTTTATGTACCAATCTTTGCAAGCAGGATCAGATGTTATACGTGAGAAAGAGAGGGAGAGAAAAAGAAAGGGAATGAAAAGAAGGAAAGAAATCGGTAACCGATCGTGCGAGATACATAAATGCATCGACAAGAGTACGTAACAGTGGCTTCTCTCCTTCGACTAGTAATTTTTTCTTCTCCATATTTGTTTTTTTTCGTCTTTTGCATTTTCGTCTCTCTCTCTTTTTTTTATTTTTGTTTTCTTTCTTTATTTATCTTAGGTGGTTACTTTTATCCAATCGCCTTCGATGTAGAGTATCTTTTCCTTATCGCTAGCTTTTGCATTGTCTGGGTGACATGATCGAAACAAAAAGTAAGAGAGAGAGAGAGAAAGAGAGAGAGAGAGAGGGAGGGAGGAAAAGGGTAAGGGGAGAAAGCATACATTATTCAAAAGTGTTAATTCGCATATTACGTTCGTCTTGTTCTTTTTAGTCCAATTCCCCCTATCGTTTGCGTCCTATCGACGTTGACACTTTTACGTAAGTGTCGTTTATCGACTTGGATTTTTGTTTAAAGTATAGTCGTTTGAATAAACATTCTTACATTATTTATATTTTGATGCAGGCTACAAAAAAGTTTTCAACTATCAATAAATAATTATAATATTAATATATAAAAATAATATTTTATTAAATATTATTTACGTGTTATCAAATATTTTTACAATAAAAATGTTAATATTATTTATCGAAGTCAAACGAAATTTATTGACCAACCCAATAAGTAAATGACATATAAATAGTCATATTCAGGGTTATGGTGTTTGTTAAAGGAAATTTTTTTCTAAATTGAGAATAATATCGTTAAGATATCATTATAGTGTATTGGAAATTAGTATTCTTGGATGGAAGAGAAAGTCAAAACATTTTCGAAGAAGGGATAAAAAATATTTTTGATAAATAAGAAGAAATTTGGAAATATTGTGATTCTTGGACAATTGACGATAATATTCTATCTGTTCCTCTTTTAAGTTAAGTTTTTGACAAAACCACCCTGCCAAGGAGATTCTTGAGAATACGAGGGTTTATACCATGCGTACGAGAACACAATGGTTGACAGTAAGCGATCCTCTTGGAAAGAAAGAATGAGAAAAAGAAAGAGAGACAGAAGGTTAGACAGGTATTGTGGTTTGACCCGTTGGAAAGCCGTGAAGCCTGTGTCAGAGGGACAAATTTCAGCCATAAGCGTGCAAATAAAGGATAAAGGCCACCAAATTAGCGGCCAGTGAAAGCGACATAAATCAAAATATTAGAAAACAGCCGCGCGAATGGTTCGGCTAGCTAGCTGGTTGAAGGATTTATGGGGTTGCTCCACGTTTCTATGCGTAGTTGCATTCATCTACGAGTGTATTTGTGTGTATACTTTTACAACACAACGTTGCATTCCGGAGAGCACGGATCAGTGCGACTTTTGTTTAAAACATGATCTATCGGCTTAAATACCTTGACTGAACGATTTATGAGCATGAGGGTGGTCGTGAGGTGTTCGTGGTTAGTTGTACAGGGGCCAGGGGAGTGAAGAGCTGGCTAGTGCAGGGTGGATCTTTTTTCCAGTTCGCAGAAGCCACGCGTGCAGGTGGACTCTCACGCTTTTGTATGCTGGTCATCCCCCCACCTCCATCCCCTTTCACTCCCTCTTAATATTTCCATTTCGACACGCTTTTCAATATTACTCTAATACTAGCGACTATCCAGGCATGACAATCGTGATAATAAACGCAGCTGTAAATATTTTTCAATATGTTAATATCATTTTTTGGGATTAAACACGCTACTGTATGGACTTGAGAAATGTAATGTTCATTATTCATGAAATTCCCCGTTTGTCGTTCACAAGTGATCATTTAGATCGAGTTATGTAAAAAATTGATCAATTTTTAATATAATCAAAAATTACTTGAGAACACGATGTTAATCTCATCATTTTGTGATTTTTATTTTATAAAGAAAATATCAACCCCTTACATTATGTATAATTAATAACTATCAAAAGCCATGACTTTTCAAAAAAAAAACTATAATAAAATTTAAATAACCATAAAAACTATAGGAAATCCGGTGGGTCAGGTATCTCATAGAGATATTAATTTTCATGGTTTTATCATTGAGATCATCACCATTTGGTGGGAATTAGAATTACAGGTATATCCGAGGGTTCAGCTTTTATTGTTTTTGGAGGAGACGTCAGTGTAATCGGTCAGGTACTATTATATTATATATACGATAACATAACCAAATATCTCTGAAAACTTACGGGCACATTATGTAGTGGCCAATCAAAAAGGAAGGAATTTTTAATGAGACTACCAGGCTAAAGCAACTTAAAAAGATAAATTTACCAATTTGATAATACCATTCGATATTCATAAACCCTCTTTTAATATATCTTGGAAAGATTTTTCGAGTACATATTTTGCAATTGAAATAAATGAGTTGAACAATCATCGTAAATCATCTAGATTCGTCGTTGTCGTTCCGGACTCTTTCGATTTAGATGTCAAGAGCGTTATGCGTATTACCCACTGGCAAAAGGCAGAGGAATATCACTAAGAGGAAAAAAAAGAAAGAAAGAAAAAAAACAGAAATCACTTCCACGTTAAACTTCCTGAGGGTGGTGGGCTTGGTCCACGTGACATGTATTGTGTCACAACGGCTCTAATGATTCGTTCTGATCCGGTAGAACCGGAGGAACCCTTCGCGGGATTTGTTCGGGAAACGATTCCACCGTTAGTTTCTTTGCAGCCCTCCCTACTTTTACCACTCTTGCCTCGTGCCACGGAGAATGACTCCAAGGGATGACTCGATTCGTAAAGATAGAGAGAGAGAGAGAGAGAGAGAGTAATGGCTTGGTAATGTGATCCGGGGTGAGTTAGACCGGAAACTATTTGAAGCAACGATCAAGAAATGTCCCCTCCCACTCTTCTACCCTATCATCCTTAATTTATAGTTCGACAAGTGACGCAGCATCGTCTTTCTCAATAGACCTTAAAGATCCTTCTTAGATCATTCTTGAATAATGATTTTATAGATAATTCATTTCTCTTTTTGAAAAATTCAATGAACTTTTTCAGGACATCTGCTCCTTGTTTTTTCCTATTTGTCGTCTTTGCCTTCAGGCACGATGTCTTTCCTCAATACACTTTTGATTGGTTCCAGATGTATAAAGGAAGGATTTTAAAGGGTATTGCTTAAAGGAAATTTCATCAAAGCATCCTACGGTAATATCGTTTATAACATGATTCGATTAAATAAATAAATAAATAAATAATAGTCTGTTGGCTTTGAGTTCAATTTTTAGCAAAAAAAGAAAAAATATAAATTAATACAAATTTCGACATTATGATGGTAAGTTGAAAAATATATTACAGTAGAGTTACATCTGAATTGCAATTATTTAATACAGTACAGTATGAAATCGTATTGAGTTTGTCTTATTTTTTTCAAAAAACATTTCTCAGTTGTTTATTTCAATATTAAATAATTCGAATTCCGATATTACTTATTGGGCAACTCAATATAAAAAGGTGTAATTTTTTAAGAACCGAGAAATAAGGGGGCCTCACGTGTATAAAAAATCTATTCTCCGTTAGGGATCGTTTTCGTTGACTAATAATATATATTATTAGTTGAAGGAACACCATGAAAAGGATTGATTTCACGCGTGATGATTTTTTACTTGTTAAACGATGAGGATCCGTCGGACCAATCGCAATGTTCTTTCTTTCTCTGCCCCACGTAGAAGAAAGAGAAGAAAAATCTTATTTGGGCCCGTCGAGCATTCCGAGAGACTTCACAAAGAATGGGCCTCGTTTATCAGCAGACTAGCTCGCTTCTTTGTAATAAATTATTTAATTAGTATGATGTTTAATCAAAATCTTCGATATGTCCTATTGAAAAAGAAGGAAAATAGAAAAAAAAAAAATAACGAAAATGAACAAATCTCGAATAAAGTTGATACGTTAGATAACATTGAAAGTGTAGTTATGTAGGGTTGGGAGGAGGATGAGGAGGAAGGTTTTTCAAAAAATAAAATAAAGTTCAAATATGAGAGTGGGAGTGGAAAGGTGCGGCGAATCGAACGATGCCGCAGTTGATGTTGAAGAAGGAGGAATATTGGAGGATAATGCATTGGGGTCCAGACAGGCCTTGTTTATAATGGGTTGAACAAGGGTGCTAGAAGCCAGTGGGGGCTCGGGCCCCCCTAAGGTGCGGTCTCATGGGGCCAGATAGGGACTGGCGGTGTTAACCGGCGGGCAGTCTCACTGCACTCGGTGTTTGCTCATGAGCCGCGCGTGGTATTTAGGGATAACAAGAGGGCCACTTCATCATCCATACGAACGACGACCTCACGATCCCTCTTTCTTTCTTTCTCTTCTACAATCCTTAAGTTTAACTCTCTCTCATCGCAACCGACTCAACCGCAAGCCATATACATATTCCTATCCTGCCTAGTTCTTCGAAACTTTGTATATCTATGAGAACGGAAAAGAGATCGATAGGTTAAAATCGATATACCTCTCTAAAATCTCAGGCTAGTTCACACCATTTATTAAATTCTTTCCTGGATCGCCGGAGGTGTGTGTCCCTTTTATGGTAATCTCGCGTTTATGCGTTGACAGTCGTCGGAGCTACCGAAGCGGTCAGGGAAAGTATGCAAATCTAGTATAGTCAAAGATTGAATTTCATTTGGTGCGGTCGTCAGGCTGAAGGGGTCAGGCTCTCTGTCGTCGACCTCGCGACAGAACACGCGAGATAATCTTTCGACACCCGGCATTCGACGACGACCTTTCGACGTTTTATCTTTCCTGCCTTCCATATGCATTAACTTCAAAGGCCAAGAAAGACGATGGAAAAGACGACAGACATACAGTCTTATCTATCTTTCAAATTCTTCGCACGAGGTACTTCTTCCGTTTGTAAGAACTCGATCGATCGCATGCATCGAACACGAGTATCTTTATGTATAAAAAGGAGGGAGAGACAGAGGGAGAGGGAGAGGGAGAGGGAGAGGGAGAAAGAAGTACAGACAAAGACAGAGATTCGTTGACCCATGGTTCAACTCAATACTGTTCTGGTATAAATTGTTACAAAACAAGGGGTTAAAAATAAAATAATCTTTTGACCTTCTAGAAAGGAAACGCCACTTTTTGATGGACACACAGTAATTCATTTAATGGATACTAATACAAAATTCTAAGGTTAAGATTTACTCAATTTTTTTACGTAATATTTATACGTAATATATATTACCGATGATATATAGTTTGTAATATTATTATATCGATATCTTTTATTAACTAATTGGTAAAATCGGAACGTATAGTGTTTAATATCAAAATAAGTTCGCTTTTACAATATTTTTGATTTTTATTAGTTGACCATGATATTGTAGTACTTTTTTATATAGTCACATAAATGTACGCTAATAAGGAATAATGTAAGAATGTGTAAACTGAACAATAACCTAATAGAAAATGAAAGGATCATTACAATTCTGTCTTATAGATCCGCACCTTTTGTATTTTTTCTTTAGGTTCATCTAGATTAGATATTTTCGAACTGTATGTTGTTGATTTTTTACGTTTCTTATTGAATATGCATCGACGAAAGACTTTTATTTACTTCCCCTAACGACACGATTCTTTACATGTTGCTTTTCGGACGTTCACGCTCGTTAACATAAGGAAAAATTGTGCCTGATCAGATCAGAGGATTGGTCGATTTTCTTCTTTGACATTCCTCCAATAAATCGGTCGATCCGTCAAGAAGAAAGAAACCTTCGATTTTTTTGTTTTTTAAGAAGACACGATTTCGATTTGATGTTAGATATTGCGCGAGCTATTTCTCACAGTTTTTATTAATACCCAAGTCCACAAGAGACAGGGAAGGAGAAAATTAGGGGTGACATGGCCGATTTCATTCACTGATCTTTTCGATCTGTTTTTTTAAAAATAGATAACTATCATTTTGTCCGTCGGATAGACTACCGTTGCGCTACCGTCCTAGCTATATATAGGCTGTATCGTAACTGTCACGAGATTCTCATGAATTTGATGATAATTTATCCTCCAGGACTACTCTTATTTCTCTTCCTTTACTCTTTACTGCTATGAAAAATGAATATCGTGAAATTAACACCTTGACTGCCATGCTGATCATTGGTGACCGAAGCGTATGAACCTTTTACAGTTGTAAAAAACTAAATGAAAATTAAAAGTTAGTGTATTTGAATATGGCCAATATATAGAAGATACTTTGAAATAAAAAGTGCCCTATTGAACAATTACAATTACAATTTTTTATTATTATTTTGCCATTATATTCTTTGAATAATAAAATTGCCATGGCATCCTGGAGAAAACATATGATTTCGGCGTGACAGTTAAAGGGTTAATCGATAGAGCAAATATACTTGAAATATTTGTGATTTTTGGTATTACTCAGTTAAAGGGAGAATAATACTTTGGAAATGGTTGAGGTATATATGAATACATAGGTAGATCCATGATGCGCTCGTGATTCCCTTTAGGGCCAATGCATGCCGCGATCTAACGTTGGTCCAGCATCACACAACAAGGATAATAACCAATTATTTTCGAGTATATAATTAGAAAATTACGGAGTCAGTCTCTCGACGCAGCACCGGATCTATCTTTGTTCATATCCTTTCTCTCTCTCTCACTCTTGTTTTCTTTTAGCTGCTTCTGTCTTCCGTCCTCTCGATCTGGAACATCTTTTCTTCTTCTTCCACTTCTTTTCTGTCTTTCTTTACTATAGAAAGTCTCCTTCGTGTAGCGTCAGAATTAAGATACAGATACCAGGACGCAAAGTATAGAGAGAGCCTATAAGCTCTCTCTCGACTCATGTGGACGATCCTTCCACCACTCCCTGTGCTCCTCTTCTTCTTCTTCTTCTTCTTCTTCATTTTCTTCTTCATCTTCTTCTTCATCTTCTTCTTCTTCTACCTCTACTAATACTGCTTCCTCTTCATCGTCGAAGAGAGCGTGTAGGTGAGGGTGTAGAGGAGGGCCGCCGACCTTATGGCCCTGGGCTACCGGGCTACGTACCTAACTTGCTTCTTGTATACATGGTGTCTCAAATTCAAAGATATCTTGAAATAATCTACAATTTTAAATAAAATTAAGTGATGAGCAATAAGTCTCCAAATAGTTCGGAGTGTCTGGTCACAAATGGTACGAAGAATTTTTTGGTACAATCTGTATCAGCTTTAATGTATAAGTTTAATCAATGTTAATGTATTTAGTATAAAGTAAGGACTTTGTTGATGCTATGTTGATAAATTTTGTTTAGTTAAATAGGATATTTGAGGAATGTTTTAATGATGTGTATCAAGAACCCCCTATATATATATATTGGACGAGGCACTCACCATGCAGCTCTCGTGACGCGTTAAATTATTAATCCTAAATTCTTTCACCGCCATAATTCTCGTCCGGATGATTCGTCTCGAATTAGTTCCTATTAGGCCGGTAGCCTCGCGCCGAGGCTAACTCTTTTGCAACAACAACAGCAGCAGCAGCTCTTACGTGCAGTCCAATGATGCATTTGCAATATAAAATCGACTTGTCCTCCACGATATCTTCGAGAAGGGCCAACCAACCTCACGACGAGGAGCTATCGTGAAACGGCAGAACGGGTTATTAGGATCGTTTCGTAACGAAGAATCTCTTTCTCTCTCTCTCTTTCGTCGCGCAATTACGATTAATTCAGTGAAAGACTTTGAGGATGGGGAGGAAGATAGTAGTTCGTTATCGCTAGGTAATCGACCGAATCTATATATCGAT
Source organism: Polistes dominula (assembly GCF_001465965.1). The sequence continues at coordinate 872,204 of NW_015149020.1, read as the reverse complement.
TAGGTTCTATCTCGAAATAGAGAAGATAAAGAAACGAAGAGTACAAAAAGAATGTCGGAGTCTACATTAAAGTACGAGAACTTATTCAATAGATTTACCTTGATTTTACATAAATAGAAATATGGTAGAATATACTCACTATCAAAAACTAAAGATAAATTTAAAGAAAAACTTTAACATCAAATTGATATCGAAAGAAATGTTTGCTTACAGCAATAATAAATGAATTATTTGAATTGTAACGATCAAGATTATAAAACTTAAAATTGTTTAATTTATTATCTCGAATAACTTTGAAATTGTACAATTGATAACGCTTTATTTCTACAAAAGTTACATGGTGTTAAAAGGGACATAATTAGCTACTTTATAAGTAGAAGCGTTTAGAAAAGAAATCATGGAATTCAATGTGTTAAGGCCTAGTAAAAATTATCTAATCTTTAGATAGAGTTTTTCTATTGATTTAACGAATTAAATTATATTAGTTATATATCCGTTCTTATCTTTTTCTGTCCTTCGAAAAGAGATTTTTTTTTTTAGCCGTGCTGTACTATTAACTTTGAACGTACCACGTTAAATGCGTACAAAAATTGTGACAGGAACAATTAATTTTTCAAACTTCTTGGACTTGAATTACAGCGTAGGGTTTTTAACAACTATAAATCATTTTTACGAATTATAATCGTGTCACGTAGCATGGTTATCGCGCAATTTTTACTGTCACGAAATGTTTGTTTATTAATTTTCCTTTGGTCAAAAGTATGCTTTATATTTGGAATAATTTTTAGTGTTTCATATCACTGTTATTGTCTTCTCCCTTTTTTCTTTTTTACAAATAAGTTTAAATAGAGACTACTATAAATAGAAATCAGTTTTTGTTAGCGAAGTATTCAATAAATCAATAGAAACGTCAAACAAACGTTACAAAATGTACATATGTCTTAATTAATTAGGCCTGTTTTTTTAGTTAAACTACAGGTCGTCGTACATACAGGTGTAAAACAAGAAACGTTCAAAATGTTTCGTAAAGATAATATAAATTCTTTATAAAAGTAATATAAAATGTAAATAATAATATAAGATTAAATCAATAATGCCAATTTCATCGATTACAATGATAATAATATTACATAAACGTAATTAGATAAAAGATAATTTGTAAAATCAATGATAAATTAATAATAATAAAAATTGAAATTATTTTTTCAGCTACCTAATAATTAATTATTTGTGCCAATCTTCTTCTAACTAAATAGAGAAACGATATTCGAAAAGTTTCGTGATTAATTTTCATCTATCGAACGTAAATAAGATAATAATTACAAGATTGAAGAGAACAAAATAAGAATTCCCTGAAAGTATCTCCTATAGATTTTATCTTAAAAACAAGTCGATCGATCGAGCGATCGTCGGAAGCTTGCACACGTATAGAGAACTACTAAACATTCACTTCTCAGTATTGGTAGCAACCCTACCTGATCGTGATACCCCGCGGACTAATGTCGATAATTGCGTTTTGCAGTTCGTGAATTCCTTCTATCCTTCCTCGTCTGCTAACTCTGTTTTTTTTCTTTTTTTTTTTTTCAATCGACTCGTACCTACTCTTAGCCCGATTTTCGTATCTAGCTGATTGTATGAGAGAAAAAGACGAAGGAAAATAAATATTGCTACTGTAAGTGCTATTGATATTTCGTTTTTTCTTTTTTAATTTTTTGTTGTGCGAACGTTACACAAATGAATTGTTCAATAATTCAATCCCAAGCTTTTCACTAATTTCTATCTAACCTTTATCGATAATCAAAATATATGCATTGATTCCCCAATTTAATGATTGTTGTTTAAACCCCGTTAGTACTTCCTTTCCCTAAGGTTTTTTTTTATGCTCAAGGTGCTTCGTGAAGACAGGAAAGTAACGGAAGAGAAATTGAAATCCATTGATTCTCTCTCTCTCTCTCTTTCTTTCTTCTTTTCTTCTTTCTTTCTGATGCGGAAGTCTCTAGTAAAAGAGTAAGAAACGTTATCGACATTGCTTCGCGTTTTGCGAAGAGTATTCTAAAGTACGAGATCGAGAAGACTTTTATACCGGCTCGTACTTGTAGCTAACTTGTAACACAGACACGGCGTCATAAATACGCAGCTTGACATCGAGGGCACAAGTGGTTCTCAGTTTATCTCTCAGCTTCTGCTTCTGTTTTATACAATATCTACATATATATATGCGATTGAAGGTACATTTGAAGGTATCTATCGTATATATCGGAAAAGAAGTTGATCTTAGATCGTACTTTTTGAAAGTTTCGATCATTGATGGCCCTAAGGGATATCTCCGGATGGACGGCCTTCTACGTTAAAATGAATACGAGTGAAGAGTAAGGAAGGGCCCACGAAAACTTTCGGCGAGAAGATAACGATCGAAGAGCCTGAAATATGCACCACGCCAATTTGCTGATCAAAATTATTATTAAGAGGTACCTGTGCCGAGGTAGCACGAGGTAGTAAAGGTAGACCGAAGAAGAAGCGATCGAACCGGGCTTACCCTACACCACACCGAGTCGTGCCTCTCTCTCTTCTTTTGCACCGTCAGCCTATAATATTCGATGTGCGAAAATCGGAAAGACTGCAAAGTTTAAAAGAGAGGAAGAGAGAGAGAAATACTTCTTGAGATGGGCTCTAAAGTCGGATAGAAGAAGTAGGAGGAAAAAAACGAGAAAGAAAGAGAAAGAGAGAGAAAGAAAGAGAGACGATCCATGCCTCTTATGAAATATATCGTAAAGACTGAGTGAGTGAGTAAGAAAAAGAAAAGAAAGGGAGAGAGAGAGAGAGAGAGAGAGAGAAAACGAATAAGAGAGAAAGGGGAGGTTAAGCCTGTAATCACGAGATTGCCAGAAGCTACTGCAGCTGATTGTTATCTTGTATCTACACCCACCACTTTATCGCCGGCCATCTTATTACCCTCGACATATTGACGTCACGCACGTATACGAACGAAGAATTCCCTCCTAACATCTTTTCTCTCTCTTTCTCTTTCTATCTCTCTTTTTATTTCTTCGTAGGAAAGAGCAGCAGCAACAGCAGCAGCAGCAACAGCAGCAGCATCATCGGATGTTCCTTACAACGATCGTAAAAGCTGACCGCCGTCGGCCATCGAGATGCACCCTTTCTTGGACATCTTCTCCCTTACTCCCTTATCCCTTCTTTTCCCTCCTCTTCCCCATGTGATCCCCACGTCATCGCCCGATTATCATTATTCGTGATTACTCCTGTTGTTGCCGGTAGCGTCAAAGAGAAAGACCTTCAATTGCTTTACAATAAATTTCTATGTATTTAAACGTTATCGTAAAACGTTTCGTCAAAGTTAAGCAAGCTAAAGAGTTAAAGTCCAAAGGGTTAACATGTTGCATTAGGCAAAAGCATCATACATTTCCATCGCGAACCGAATGTCGTCAAAGTTTCTCGCGAACCTAGAACCTAGAATACCAAGGGCTTCGAATAGTTTCGTGCTTTAGGCTGGCATAAACCACGAGAGAAAGATAGATAGATAGAGAGAGAGAGAGAGAGTGAGAAATGGCGGTCGATTTCAAACGCAAATTTGGCTAAGGCCTGAGGTTTCTCACCCGTGAATCCCATAGTGAGTTTCGTTCTTCTATCTGTCCTTCTCTTATTCAATGGATAGTGGTTCGCAAAGTTAGCTTCAGATAACTAAGCTTGAACTGGACTCTCTCTCTCTCTCTCTCTCTCTTTCTCTTTCTCCTCAGTTACTATAATTTAATTTTAGTTTATCCTAAACTATTCTCCTCGTTTTCGTACTAAAACACAGATAGCGTTTTTATAATAAAAGAAAAATAAATTCGAATAAAAAATTGTTTTTATTTTCGATCCTTGAGAATAGATGTCACCTTCTTGTGCCGCACCTAGAGATCGAATTGTACAGGATTTGCCGTTCGCGATCTTTGAAATTCGGCTCACGGAGCTTCCGGCAGTAAATAAAGCATTGTTCTCCATATCCCCGCTTCCTCAGTTCACTACTACTAATACTGTCATTCTTTCACCATATTCGTTCGTTGACATATTCCTTTACTACGATCTTTGCGTCTTTTCAAATAAACCTCCGTATTTACACATATACATACGCCTGTCGATTGATTTTCTTTGTGAAAGACACTAACGTGTCGCTATGCGAAAACGTTTTAAATATCTTTATACGTTTCCTTAGTGTTTGTTAGAAATACTGCAACTAATACTTAAAAAAAAATGACGTTAAAAAATTTAATGGAACGTGAACGTTGAAAATAATTATTCCGATCGATGCTTGGTGAATTTTAAAATAAGAGAGAATAAATCAAAATTTATTATCCAGCAAGCAACGGTTTATCATCGATCGTAACGAAAGAGTACAGTTTGTTGTCGTTGGATGGCAGCACACTGTTCTAGGACTTTCCCCACCATTGAAAGAAAAAATATAATTGTAAGGTGGGGAATCACTGGAGCAAGTTTTACCCCCTTTTTTCTCAACCCGAGCCGCATGATGCTGCCATCTGAGCAAGACATTTTCCAACTGAATTCTTCTCCTTCTCCACCTTTTTCTCCTCCTATTAAAAGACACAAACCAACCCCTCCACTACTTTTAGCTTTACCTTCTCTATCATTTCCGCCCTTCCTTATTTTTCCCCTTCATTTTTCTGCTTCTATACTATCAAGTTCGCGGGTAGTATATACTTCTACCGATAGGGAAAAAGTCATAGTGTACCATAAAATCCTTCATAGCGTATTTTGTATTAAAATATTAAAATATTCATTCCCGGACATAAAAGCGGTCAAATTACGTCTGTTAGCATTCCCCATCCGCTTCATTTCTATCTCCATTCTTTTTTTACAGTCTCCGGACCTACGATACGTTCCGAATTTTTTATCATACGTTTCTACTTTTGGTTCAGGGTCGTAGACTTAGCGTTCAAGGTAACGTCAAAAGTTTCTAATGTTTTCCACAAATGTTTTTATACACTGGGGACTCTATAGTGGAACCAAGAGAAACAAGTTGTAGCCATGTTGCATTATCCCCTCTAGAACAAAACTAGTAGAGGGGTGCCTAAATTATGCGCGCAAACGTTCAGGTAGTAAAAGTGTTTCCTGTAGGCTCATAGAAATTGTGAACCGTTGGGAGTTTCAACCCTTCTTTGCATCAGTTAGACAAACCAAGAAGAAATTTCTACCTACTACCTGTTCGATCCTAAATAAATATTTCTTAAAATCATCCTATCCAATTCGACTCAATAAAAGGAAAAATTAAGTTTGAATTAGATGCTTAATAAGTGACAAAAGAGGTGTGGATAATACATTTGCTTTTTAAAATTGATGCAATAACATCGTTTAAGTTCTTTCATGTTTTTTCTCCATTTTTTTTTATAGAGGAAGTTAGAAGTCGTTTTACGGCTCGAGAAAGTACCGAAATATTGAGATAAAATGGACGATTTCGTTGGAAGTAAAGTACTGTGGCAAAATCGATTAGATGTAGGAAATATAAGACTTTATTGCTGCGATAAACAATTCTAAGGTTTGACAAAAGATGGGCACAATGATTCAAAAGTGTTTATAGCACTTATCTGGTTAATCGGCTATTAATCGTGCGTTAATCGTTCGCTTCTTTACTGCGTCAGGATTGCTTGAAACGAATTCGTTCCCAGTACTTTATCTCCATGTACTTGTTCACGCGCACGTGCGCAGTGTCAAAAACGTTATCGGTCTAGTTTATATTGTGCGAGTTAAAGCGTCGAATGCTCAAGTCAAGCGTCTTCAGCATTTTAAGTAGAGCCATTCATAATCCGTCAGCTTTAGCCGATACATATGTAAAGACGATTCTATTATTGCTTCTTATTTATGATTTCCTACTATTCCAATGACACTTATGGCAGCAAGCCACGCGGTCAACTGTAACAAACGCGAATTCATGTCCTCGTGCCTTGCTTCTATCGGTAGCTCATATGTCAACGTGAAAATAAGAAAGAAAAATGCGACCGAGGAGAACTACTTGTATTCGTTTCTTTACCCGTATCTTTTCTTTCTATTTATTTGTCTTTATCTCTCTTTATCTCTCTTTATCTCTCTTTCTCTCTCTCTTTCTTTCCTTTTAACAAAGTTTTCAAATCTTTTCGATCCTCATCGAGTAGCATGCTTTTCACGCGTAACTCGCACGAAGGAAAGGCAGAGAGCCTCGTGACCTAGTAACTTAACGCCAACTGTTGCATTTCAAGAAGGAAGAACGAGCCGCTTTGAGAACGTCTTTGGATAGTCGCTAAAAACGATAAGAAAAGAAAAAAGATTAGCAAAGATCGACTTTGTCTCGTTGTAGAACACACAGGTGCGAAGATAGGCAAGCCAGCTGGGTGGCTGTGCTGTGGTGTATGAAAGGGGCGCCTGCCGGGGCGAATTGGGGGAGGGGGGATGAGGGAGAGAACGCGGCGCACGATGATCTAACTCACCCCTCTTCAGGGGTCGCTGGCACGTACTGCATAATGCTGCTACCTGTGGCTCTCATTTAAATGTACTAAACCTCGCTTGCTGTCCTCCCCCTTTCCTTTTTATCTCTCTCTCTCTTTTCCCTTTCTTCGCTATTCGTCTTTCTCTCCCTCTCTCACATCAGTCGGTTCGCGGCTGCACCGACGAAACATGCTTTTTTTTTGTCCTTCCTATTGATACCACCTTCTCTCGGGCAAACGACCACCTCAGGGGTACAACTGGTCCATTTTTCTTGGTGTAATTAATCACTTAGAATGAATACCTGTTGTGTAATGCTGAAATCGAATATACAAACTAAACGAACAGGCGAGATAAATTTCGATATTGATAAGATGGATTTAATAGTTGTAAACACATACACCCAAACATGTATATACATAAGTATACCTGTTGCATTGTGACTTAAGAACCGAAAGAAAAATCGGAAGAAATGCGTGCGGGTTGTGACATCTTTCTTGAAAGTTAGGGACGGGCCTCTTCGCGGATAATTACTTAGGGGTTAAATTAGTACCTGTTGCTTGTAGGATTTCTGCGAGATCGTTGTTGGTAAGAAGAAGAGGATACTCGTGGGTTAGTCTATCTAAAGGTAAAAAAAAAAAGAAAAAAAAACAAACAAAAAGAAAAGTGTGGAAAAGATGTGACCGAAGAGAATAAAGGAGCACGTAGTACTTCTGGAAGGAATAAAGAGGAAAGAGAGGCTCCTGGACGTGTGGAGTCTTCTTTGCTGCCGGCAGGAGCAACGGCGCGCGAAGAAGCTCGGTCGGTCCTGTAGTAGCTCGAAGAGAGGTAAAAGCAGAGAGAAAGAAAGAGAGAGAGAGAGAGGGAGAGTGGAGAGAGAGGGAGAGTGAGAGAGAGAGAGAGAGACCGATAGACAGTGGAAGTGGGTGGAGGGGAAAAAGGACTGGCGCCTAGGGTGCCTCGCCTGTTCCGTAGGCGCGGTCAGATTAGGTGCCGCCTGACAGTGACGTACGTCGACGGCCACCTTGCCAGCTGAACCAATCGCATGAGAGAACGTAGAAAAGAGTGGGGATTGGCAGAACGGTGGCGCGCATGACGAACCTCTACCAACCGCTCCGGGAGCCTCGGGAACCTCGGGCGAGCTACGAGGCGAGGCAGTCAGTCGCTCTCAGCTACGACATGCATAACGCATGAGAGAGCCCGAGCGAGATCTTTCTACGACCCGTTCTCTCCTTACCACGCACTCTTTCTCTCTCTCTCTCTCTCACTCACTCACTCTCTCTCTCTCTTTCATTACTACTCGTTGTTACTACTACGACACATTCTCACACATACGACACTCCTCGATCAACAACAACAACGTAAACGTTCCTTGGCGTTGGCTATATCACACGCATCCACTCTTTCTCCCATAACTCCCACATACGATTTCAAAGACGACGAGGGTGACGACGAGGGTGACAACGATAGTTGCGATTACGACGACGACGACGACGACGACGACGAGGACGGTAACGACAACGACGACGACGAGGACGACTACGACACAGTTCGAAACGCGCGAGAGTGCGACCGGCAGCAAGAGCGAGGAGAGAGTCGCGTTTCGTCTCTACCATTCCGCAAGTCTTCGAGAGTGTGTCAACGTTGTCTGCGTTTTACTCCTCGTTCAGCATCGTCAGTGATTATAATAAATACCTTTTTTTTCTGTTACTTTGATTTCGTTTTACGCGAGTTCGAATACGAAGCATGAGTGATATCGGCTGATATCGGGATTACTATCGCGAGTGCTGTCACCTTTGAAGAAGGTAACTTGTGTGCTCTGTAATAACGTGTGATAGAATAGAAAAGAAATTAGCTGGAGATACTGTTTTCGACGGGCGTAGTAACGAGTACGCTTGGAAGAATGCCGCTCGATCGGGATTTCTTACGTTTTCGCGAACGGTGGACCGGTGCAAGCGGTCGTTAATAGTCTCTGATATTAAAAAGGATTACGTTTTGGTTTTATATTCTGAAGAAATTTTAATCGTTTTTATTGTTGGAGGAGAGGAGGGTGTGTGAGAGAGAGAGAGAGTGAGAAAAAAGTCTAGGTCTAGAGAGGTGTGCTCGCAAAATTAGCCGGTACGTCAAGATAAAACCGGCAGCGAGCAGCTAAAAAAGACCTCTCGACGAGGGGAAGTAGATGGCCGCTACCACGTACATGCCGGTTAGTAGTGCAGTGTCGGCCGAGCTGGATGGTGGTTCGGGTACAACAATCGGGATGAACATCGCCGTGGGTGGCTATTCCTCGGGCTCGCCCCGCAGCGCCGCCGACGCCGGCGAAATGAAATATATGCCGGCGCCGCAGCATCATCATCATCATCACCATCATCATCAGGTGACGTCGTCGCCGTCGCCAAATGGACTTTCGCATCCGGCGGCGAGCCTCTCCTCGGCTAATCCATGGGTCAGTTTGCAACCTGGTAGCGATCCCTGGGCAGCTTCTATGGGGATGCATCATACGAGTCATCATCCTCATCATCATCCCCATCAGGCTAATACGAGTTTAGATGTGAAACCTTTAACGGCCGCTGCCGCGGCGGCAAACGCCGATCAAGGCATGCACCATCGCGGACCTCATCAATCCCCTGGTATGGCGTCGCCGCATTCCTGGCACGCGCCAGTTGTACCCTCAGCACATTACAATCCAAGTGGTGGTGCGGCTTCGCCGACGACCCTGCAACAATACCATGCGGCGATGAACGGCATGCTACATCAACATCCTCACCAGCATCCCCATCAGTTGCACAATCACCAGGCCGGCCTTCCTCATCATCTCAGGGACGCCCACAATCACAGTCCACCGACAGGTCATCCACTTCATCCGGGACATCCTCTTGATAGGGATCACAGTGCTGGCGAGGAAGATACGCCGACTTCCGATGATCTCGAGGCATTTGCGAAACAATTCAAACAGAGACGCATTAAGCTCGGCTTTACCCAAGCGGACGTTGGTCTTGCACTCGGTACCCTTTACGGAAATGTATTCTCGCAAACGACGATATGCAGGTTTGAGGCGTTGCAGCTAAGCTTCAAAAACATGTGTAAACTAAAACCTCTCTTACAAAAATGGCTCGAAGAAGCGGACTCGACGACGGGCTCGCCAACGAGCATCGATAAGATTGCGGCACAAGGTAGAAAACGAAAGAAGAGAACGTCGATCGAGGTTTCGGTGAAGGGTGCTCTCGAGCAACATTTTCACAAGCAACCAAAACCCTCTGCTCAAGAGATTACAACGTTGGCCGATAGTCTGCAACTAGAAAAGGAAGTAGTAAGGGTGTGGTTCTGTAACCGACGGCAAAAGGAAAAGAGGATGACACCACCGAACACGCTTGGCGACGGCATCATGGAAGGCATGCCGCCGGGTCATCAGGGACAGGGTGGCATCCACCAGGGCTATCATCCGCAGGATCACCTCCATGGCTCGCCCATGGGTCATAGCCACAGTCCCCCGATGCTAAGTCCTCAAGGTCTCACGGCTCACTCGTTGGCGGCTCACTAGCGTTCGCCGGGGCCTCCCCCGTTGGGCCTCGCATTAACCTCTCAAAACGCGCCGAATTCCTCCGTGTCCTCGTCTGCGCCACCGCCTCCGCCGCCACCAACGGCGGATAGTCTACCGCACTTTTACCAACACTATCTGCAAACTCGTACCGGTTATGCCGGTAACTCGTAGCTCTAGGCGGTCTATGCGAACATACACGAAATCAAGGAGGATGGAAACATAAAAAACGGGATACACCAATCGTGGATGGACTTCATTTGATTAGAAGGTTCAACGGGGCCTAACGAGGCTGAACTCTTGGCCCATACACACCGGGGAGGCTGACGAGCTCGATGCTCGATGTTCGATGCTGCTCTGTTACTATTGTTCTCGCTCTTAATACCGTTCCTTTACTTTCATTCTCTCTTTTTCTCTCTCTCTCTCTCTTTTCCTCCCTTCCTCTTCGTCTCTCGTACGACAAGAGGACTCAAAAGATGATATAAGAGAATAAGAGAGATGAATATAAAGGACGATCAACGTCGTACACCGTCGCTGAAAATAAGCCGAGAAAAGTAATACGATCTATTAGAAACATGGACTTGGAAACGTCGCTCGTTCGTCCCTATTGCTCGACGAGTGTCGTTTGTGTTAAACTCTTTCTCTTTCTCTGTTTTCTCTCTCTTTCTCTCTAAATACTTATTACAGTGCGCGTTCCGAGGAAAGACTATTGGTGAAGAAGAGAATTGGACCGAAAGATTTAGTGAATATGAGAAAGAGAGGGAATGCATGTTAAATGAGCGAATGAGCAAAAGAAAAAAACAAAAAAAAAAGAAATAAATCAAATCAAAAAGAAAAAGAGAAAGAGAAAATGAGGGACAAAACGCAACGAACATACATACGTAGGATAGTGCTGTGTTCGTTTGGGATTTAGCGCGAAATGCTGCGAGTCCCGGCGAATGATGTAACATAAGTAAATATGGACTGTAAATAATGTACTAGATAAAAAGAGCTAGTAAGTTAAGTGAAAACATTTGCCGTTGGCGTCGTCGTCATCGTTGACACCGTTGCCGGCGTCTCTCATCGTCATTGTCATCAATGCTGCCGTCGCAGCTGCCATCGCCACCGACACTGTCATCGCCTTCTTACAAAAAAAAGAAAAGAAAAAAAAAGAAAAAAGAGTATGGCATGGACTAACGACATGGAAAGATTGGGAAAATGAAGAAATAGAAGACAAAGCAGATTGTAAAAGGAAAAATGAGGATTGAAACAAGGGCGCACGCGTCGTCTTTTAAGTCGTCGTCATCTTTATCGTCATCGTCATCGTCATCGTCCTTGCGGGGATACTCGAGCCACACGTGTGCGAAATTCAACCAGACAGATCCCCATCAAACGAAAAAATTACCCTTCTGTATAAAGAGTAAGTATATACATATATATGAAATATATTAATTATTAAGTAAACGGATATAAATAGTATATGTATATACATAAATATTAGATAGGTGCAAAATTAATTGTGGTTTTTATTATTTGATATTAGAAAGAGGATTTTCTGATTACTTTTCGTCATGTTATGCACCATGGTAAAAGGTCTAATTGGAACTGGTGATGTTTGCTTACATTATTGTTTTCATTTAATAGTAATGTTGCATTTAAATGAATTATTCATATACATGAGTTATTAGAATTAATCATATATATGAGTTAAATTGGGATGTTAAGAAGCAGAAACTTCTTGAAATATAAACCTTGTTTTTGGCCATTTAAACAATTAACGAACCTGCAATTCAATATTGGTAAATTCCGTGATGGAAGCGAAAGCTCAAAGATAAAAAGGGTTGTAAATGTCCTGTATTTATTGACAATAATGATTTAAGGGACATTATTGAAGTAAATTCAAGTAAAACAACTGGAGAAGTTGCAAAAGAGTTCAATGACAATTGTTCAACAATTATTTGACGTTTTAACCAAGTCTGTAAATTTATTATTTAAGAACTGCAATTATTTTTGGACGATACTAATATTATGTGAACAAGATTTACGGTTGAACCATTGTTCGAAAGGCTATAGTTTTGTATATTATTATTGATTATTTTTATTGTAATTATATAATTAGAATTATTATTATTATTATTATTATTATTATTATTATTGTTGTTATTATTATTAATATTATTATTATGAATATTATTTATGTATTATTATATTATTATTATATTCTATATGTTTGTTTATTATTCGAGATATCTTATCTCCTTGGAAAAGATAATTGTAATAATTACGGTTCGTTAATATTATTGTCATTATTGTGAAAGATTTTTTTCTTATTATTCATCATGTTTATTATGATTGCTATTATATTACCAGGTCACCATTTATTATTACCGTATATTATTGCTTTGTTTTTATGTTATTATTATTATTATTATTTTTATAATTATAATTACTATAATAATTATTATTACTATTAATTTGTTAACACTAAAAAACTGCGAACTATTTTAAAAGGAAGGACGTAAGAATCTTTCCGAAATTTATTGGAAAATTTTCAATTTTTGTTTTTCTCTTGTTTTTCTCTCTTTTGTGATTGTAATTTTCAAATTTTATCGAAAATTTCTTGTTAAATTCGTTCGGATGAAATGAAGATTCGTCTTTCTATTCTTACCTTACCTATTTCTCATTTCTCTCTCTTTCCCTTTCACGTAGGATCGTTTTTAGTCGATTTTATTTCGATTTTTTTTTTCAAGATCTTGCGACATTTTGATATTAACGGGGGGAATGTCTGTTAGCCTCGCGGGCACGATTGTGTATAGAAAGTGTCTGTGTATGTGTATTTGAGAGAGGGAACGAGAAAGAGAGAGAGAGAGAGAGAGAGAGAGAAAGAAGCAACGTTTTGCAACAAAATGCGAATTCATCTTCCGTCAGTGACGCGTAACAAAAATTCGATACGGGCGTCCTGTCCGTAGAAAAAAAAGAACGTTTTTTTTCGGTACTTGTTTTTTTTTTCTTTTTTGGTCGAAGCTCACCGAGTATAAATTCGCGCTCGAGCGAGCGCGCGCGTGCATGCAATCGCGTTTATTAACGAGGTAGAAGGAGAATTTAAAAAACATCGATGTGTCCAACCTGGGGATGGTGAATGTATACTATATAGATTATACATAAAATATAGAAAAAAAGAGCTAGAGGAATAATGAATAAACCAAAAAAAAAAAAAAAAAAAAAAAAAAAAATGAGAAAATATGAGCACCTTTTCGATTATTAGCTAAGAGATATCTCTATAAGTATATTGTACATATACTTATTATATTGTTTTCGATAAAAATTCTTGCTATTTCAGTGGTTTAGATGTCGTGAGTATTTTTCTCAATTTTTTCCATCTACTCAAAGATATAGTCAATATCGATTTTTTTCTTCTTGTTTTTTTTTTCTGTTCATAGATACACGAGTAAACATAGTCAATTTTATCCTTCGTATCGTTCTTCGTTTCATTCCCTCTCTCTATATATGTAGGTATGTATTTTCTCGTCAGCCATGTTAGCGTGTTCTTTTCTTTGCAAATTCTCTTGAAAAGGGTTACCTTTAGCTTGTCCTTTCGTCGTTAAGACAGCTTCGCGGAAGAAACTTCCTCTAAGATTGCGAATTTGTGAAAGTCCCTCCCTGATGTACATTTTGAGTGAGCTGAAAGATCCTTTTCCTTTTTTTTTTTTTGTAAAGAGAAATGTTTTTTTATCAATATTTTTTCTTCTAAAAGTTAATCGACAACGATCTCAGGATAAAACGCGCTCGTTGATCTTCCGGACACGTGTAATTCCATTAGACCGTCCCGTTCACTTCGACGTGTAAATCCGATGATAAGTATTTTGAAGGAGTACGAATAAAGTATGCTAAATTATGCAATGCATGTAGGAATGCGAAGTAATCTCTCGCATGATGAGCAAGACCGTGAGCCAGACGTTTCGTGTAACAATGCGCGCGCGTTCACTCAATGTATCTACCTACATACCTTGATAATATGATTCTAATCCTTTAAAAAAAACCATTTATGAATTTTCATAAAACATTATACTATATAAGTATTGCGTTAGTATTCTCTTACCTGAATAAGTTCAATCAATTTTTGATGAAAACAAAGAAGTATAAGAATATCGTTATCAGTGTTGTTTTTTTTCGGTCTTGTTACGATTGATACTGTAATGCGGGTGCGGAAAATGCAAGTCAAAAAAAAAAAAAAAAAAGAAAAAAAGAAGGTAGTTTCATGTGGGACTAGATTTCTTGTGAAAGAGTTTAGTATTTGAAAAATGAATGTCTCTCTCATACAGCGTGGGCAACTGGTCTCTCTCTCTCTCTCTTTTTCTCTTTTTCTTTCTCTTTCTCTAGGCACAGGAGGGACTTATGGTGGATAAGAGAAGGAGGAGGAGGAGGAGGAGGTGGTGGTGAGGTGGTGAGGGTATATCGGAGAAAACCGGCGGAACGGGACGTCGTTAAATCCGTCGTCTCCCCCTAATAAACAAACTTCTCTCGGTTCTCTTCTTAGCTTCCCTCGATTACGTAAGATTTGCCACAAAACAGCGAGGCGCAAGTTCATTAAAACGTTACGTTGGCGATGTCGACGTAACGCCACAGCGCGCAGGTGGATTACGCGGCTTTATTATCCCTATACTGACTTGAGTTTGTGCTCGTGCACGATTATTTGCTCACTTTGCCACGCATAGGTGTATATAGCTCTCTTATCTTTCTACCCAAGAGCTTCGATTGGTCATGCCTTTTTTTTTTCTTTTTTCTTTTTCCTTGTTCCTTCGTATATATCTTTTTTCTGTTTTTCTCATCGATCGATTAGAACTACGTCTTCGTAGAATATTAACGAGTTTTCGCCAGAATGTGTTCGGTAAGCGCTTCTCGTACGTAGATACGCGGAAAAATTTCTCACCCGTTATTTCCTTCTTGGCACCTTTTAATTAATGAGAAAAAACGTAACCAATGAGGATAATATTTTTGACTGGTTTGTTCAAAGTATTCAAGAAAATGGTTGCCTTTTGATTGTGGCTAATAATGTATTAACCGTCTAATGTAATGTAAGTGATACACGTTGCAAAATCTGATGGAATGTTAACGAGAAATTATTTTCGATAAATGAAGATATTTTGTACAATTTCTTGTTACCTATATATACACACGCAGAGATAGAGAGACATAGAGAGAAAAAGAAAAATACGATCGACTATCGGAAAGAAAGCGTTCGTTGCGCCAATTGAAATTCTGTTCGTTAATTCTCTCTCGTTCTTAATAGTCGCGAGTCTATTTATTTGATTTGGACGTTATATTAAAAGAGAAATATATTTTTTAATCGTGTCTCGGCAACTCACTAAGTAATCTTTTTTGTTTAGGTGTAGATTTCGATCGAATGGAGACGATGCACGGCCGGGATATGAGATTTTGTTGATACCGCTTGTGTTTCAACGACGTTTCAACAAGAGAAGAAACGTTTTGAGAGTGTTCGAGTGTTTTGTATCGGAAGGATGGACAAAGAGTTTTGGCGCAACGGAGAGAACGTTACTTTTCGGCGGTATACGATCGATATAAATTTTATAATTCTTTCATTATTTTATTTTTTAACGAAAATGATGTACATATAAAGAAAACAAAAAAAAAACAAAAAGAAAATACCACATAGACAGTAGAGAAGGCGATCGTACTGTTAGAAAATCGAAGGACCAGAATTTTTATTTGTACAAACGATATTGACGATATGATCCAAAATAGTTAAATGATCGAGTTAATGTAGAAAATCTTAAGAAAAAACTCTTCGATTTTCTTTGACAATCGTGTTGAAATACAGTACGCGTGCGTGATTTTTGCCGACGACGCACGGTGCAAATGATAGGGGCGACATGTAAAGACGATACTTATGGGATTACAATCTAATATACGAAAAGGAAACAAAAAAAAAAGAAGAATGACACACATCTGTAAACAATACCTATCCCCTCCCTTCTTTCATTGTATATTATTATTATACATTAATTAATTATTAATGATAAAAAATAAATATTGAAATTTGGCGAGTGGCATTGGCCACTGGTTTTGTTAGAACGGCAGAAGCTAAATTACTACTGAATTTTAATTAAATAAACAACATTGAAAGTAAATACAAGAGAAACCTGTCGTTTTGTTTTATCCACACGTTCATTCTTTCATTCATTTATTCATTCATTTATTCGTTTTGGGAACATTATGGTTTACCTACCCCATAAAAGATTCTTTATGTGTCAAAGATGATAAAAATGGGTAATAACTTGAAAGAATTTTTACGATGACATTAAATCGTATAACGGGAATATGCATTTATTCGGTTGTCAGCTCGATCATCGATCGTATATTCTTCGAGTGTTGTCAGATTTTCTGATTTTCTAAAAACAAACAGGAAATGTAATCGTTGGGAGATTGATTAATTGACAGAATCGATCGATCATGAAACATGATCGTACGATATGTGGAACGATGTAAAAACTGATAAGATAATGCCATACTCGGAGAAATATTGATTATATCGATCATGTATTAACGTGCTATTTAAGTTTTTTGCATGATTTCCTTTTTTTTTTCTTCTAATTGTTTTAAACCTTTTTTATTATCTTGATTGATAAAAAAAAAAACATCTATTGATTATTAATTCCCATTTTGTTTGATTTCTAGGCGAAATTGATTGATAATTGAGGTCCAATTATTTTCGGCGGAAGTGAAATTCTCCATTTCAAGTTTTTTATTTGAATCAACTTAAAAAATAGAGATATAGAGAGTGTGTGTGTGTGTGTGAGATAATAAATCGATAGGAAAGATCGAATTGGCGGAAGAGGGTGTGCATCGATAAACCGCATACTCTTGGGTAGTATCGTAGTCGCCTCGAATTTCGATATCGTTCACGATCTCGTATTCCAGTGGCGATCTTGGTCGATCGATCGTTAGGGGTGTTACCACGGAATGGTGTCGCGTTACGTTCGCACCGCCTACCTTTGAAGCTTTACCATGATGGTGTGAATTCAGTGAGCTGCTTAAAAATAATATTCCAGCAATAGGGTATAATAATAAATCGGATTTTTCTTTCTTCCTCTTTTACAAAGTTAAGTATATTTTCGATTAATTAATAAAGCAATGTTACAAATTAATTGGTGTAATAAATCTACGTAAAAAGAAAACGATAAATAAAGAGAGAGAGAAAGATAAAGAGAGAGAGAGAAAGAGAGAGAGAGAGAGAGAGAGGAACAGAGAATAAAAAAGCGCGCGATACCAGGTGCCAGGCAGGAAATCGTCGGATGGTTTCACCTCGTCGGTGCGTGACACGCGCGAACAATGAGTACCGTTTGAAAAGGGGGTGAAACGCGCCATAGGTGTGAGAGAGAGAGAGAAAGAAGAGAGTGGAAAGAGAAAAAGAGGAGAGGGTATGTAGAGGAGATAACGAGGAGTTGTCGAGAAGAGAGGGAAAATCCGAGCGAGGGTGAAACAGCGCAAGCGTCGATCAACCACCACTGCCATCGCAACCCTCCCTGTTACGCATGCGCTTTTAAACCTCCTTTGACCTCTTCGGACCTCCTCTTTCTCCTCACCCTTCGCAATGCAATGTTCGCCGTCATTTCGTTCGAATAGGTACTACACAGGTAAATTTCTATTTTTTTTCTTTTCTTTTTTTCTTTTGTTTTGTTTTGTTTTGTTATAAATCAAAAAAGTTACTTCGATCAATCAAAGATAAATAATAAGATCAACTTATAATCTTAGAGGGTCTTTGCATTCTGCAATAATTCAAGTTCGTTGAAAATGTTTTATTAAAAGGGATTTCGTTAATCTCTGACTATTCTTCAAGGAAGTCGTCGATTAGACTTGATGATCTCAAGATGGAGAAAGAGAGAGAGAGAGAGAGAAAGAGAGAAACAACTCGACAGTCGTTTTAACACGTTTTGAATTTTCCTACGGAACTGGCAAATCTTTCAAGGTATATACTCGTCTCGTCGACATTCCGTTGGCGCATTAGCGAGGCGCGAACAGATCCTGACATAGGCGCATTGATTTAATGACTGATGCCCACACCAAGATCCTCCTCTTCGTCGTGGTCGTCATTGTGAATGCAAGAGAAAGAGAGAGGAGAGAGAGAGAGGAGAGAGAGAGAGAGAGAGAGAGAGAGAGAGAGCAGGTTGAGAAGTGTAAGCGGACGTGTATACCTACGTGCATACGCGCCACTTGCCACACGCGTGTGCGGAGGAAACAATTGAACTCCATCCGTCCTCTTCTCCTAACTCTCTCTTTCTCTCTTTCTCTCTCTCTCTTTCTCTTTCTATCGCGCTTTTTAGTTCTCTAACTCTCTTCATCACACTCTCTTTTTCTCTCTCTCTCTCTCTCTCTTTCTCTCGTACTCTCCGTGGTTGAAGCTTAATAAGCACCGCTACCTACATTCCATTTCCGGTGCGCTGACGTCACTTGACAATCCGGCTACGGAGAGCTCATCAAAAGCCACGTACGAGTCGCGAGTCTGACTCGTTTCACGGTGTTACCTACGCCTCTTCGACTCTCTTTCTTATTATTTTTTTCTTTTTTTTACCTTTTTTGAGGGTCGAGAGAGGTAAACTTTCTCAAGGTTGCCCTCTGTCCATATCTTCCTTTCTTTTTTTCTTTTCTTTTTTTTTTCTGACGAATAGGTAGATACATTTTTCACAAATAGTTCTAGAAGGAACGTGCCTATAAGAATGAAAGAAAAAAGGAAAGATCAAGTTTATTTTTCATCATTTCTTACAATTTGAGGAAAAATCACGTATATGCCATTGTGTAGTAAAATAGAGAGAGAAATAGAGAGAGAGAGAGAGAGAGAGAGAGAGAGAGAGAGGAAAAGAAACGGCTCAGCATGCCACTGTTCGTAGTCGTTGTTCGAGTAGCAGCAGCAACGGCAGCACGAGCACCAACAACAGCAGCAGCACCAGCAGCAGCAACATAAGCAGGTAGGCCTTGAACGAGTCCGGAGTCAGGCGCGCGCGCACGATCTCCTGTATATCTACGAGTACATAGATACGGTCAACTTTTTCCCACTCTATGTCTTTCTCTCTCTCTTTCTCTCTTTTTCTCTTTTTATTTCTCTAGAAGCGTTGCCACCATCGGCCAAAAGACAGATAAATAAGTCAGCTATGGCATTGGCTAAGTAAACGAGCCTACGCGAGCTCGCGTTCGTGAAACGTACACCTGTAAGTCCTCGTGTCTCTCTTACACTCTCTTATTCTCTCTCTCTGTCTCTTTTTTTTCATCGTGGCTCTTGCTGCTACGAGTTAGCGTGGGCGTGTTAGGAGAGGAGGAGAATCTCGTCGATATATACGAGCCAACTCGTTTATACGTTCTTTCCTTCCTTCGTTCTTTCATTCTTTCGTTCTTTCTTTCTTTCTTTCGTTCGTTCGTTCGTTCTTTCTTTCCTTCCTTCCTTCGTCACACACGTTCACTTGCTTACTTGCTTATTTGTGTGAGAATAGTTCTTCTGGCTATGTTTATGCTCGACAACTCGTATGCTGTACAACTCGTAGAATAAAGATCGAGCTAAGCACTTTACGTTTTAGGTAGTCAAGATTGTGTCAAGATCTGCCAACACAGTTCTTCCCTAACTTTACGTCTCAAGATAAAGATATGCGTATCCTATTCTTTATCTTTTATAATTTTATTTTTCTCATTTTTCCTCTCCCTCTTTCTTTCTCCATCTTTGTGGATGTTTTTTTATCTTTGTCGGTTTTATAATTCGTCAATAAAAATGCCTCAACACCCGGCACAGAAATTTTGGCACTTGGTGCGCAATGAACGTCGCATGCGGTGCTGAGATATACGCGACCGAGCCTACTGACGATCGGCCGCACGCCTCCTTACTCACTTATAAAGTTAATTGAGGGCAAACGTCTACCACAATCCTCTACTGACTATCTCGAAAACATTCCAGCTAATGTAAGATGTAAGAAGAAGGAGAACATGGAGTAAAGGGGATTTTTCCGATTTATTTTTTAGACAAAATCGAGGCTTTTTTCTGAACGTTTTACAATTCTTATTCATTTTTTGCATGTTTATGTGCATATCTACAAAATTTGCGGTTTTTATGAACTTTTTTACGTTCGTATGTGACAATTCTATCATGTTCTATGAACATTTTTAACCCGTTTTTTTTCAAAAATTCTTTTTCTTACAATTGGTATTCGTGATAACTTAAAAAATTAGTAATTAGTAATAAGATTTATATCATTTGTAATTATATTTTGCATTGCTTGATTTATCAAATATTTTTTATCTCGTTTTTAATTTTAAATTTGAAAGTATAACTTTATAAATGAAAAATAACTTCGAACGATTTCCAATATTTTTTTCGTAGGCTGTACTGTTGAAAGAGATGTCCTATAGAAAGAAATTTTTCTTTTTCTTTCCTTTTTTTTCTTTTACAAAGGTGAAATACCTAGGAAATGCCTGCGTGCTTCACAGTACAATCTTGAAATTAATATTTTTTCTATAAGGAAACAAAAATATTTTCAAGATCAATAAAAATGATAGTTAAATTATAAATGTTTACCTTCTTAATATTTAAAAAAAAAAAAAAAAAACAGAAATTTGTTAGAATAAAACTTTACTTTTTGATTCATTAAAAAGGAAAAAATGACATTACTCGTACTTTTAGCCCATCGATTTTCTCTTTTTGATCATGAAAGATATCGAAAGATTCTATTTTCAGCTGTGATCTTTACGATCATAATATCGAACCAGCTGACATAAGTTGCGTGTTATTTAGAGCGTGTCGTTATGAGCAAGTTAAATGCTTCTTTTAACACGTTCAATCTTTTTACTTCATTTTGATAACTTCTTTTTCCCATCCACAACCCCAATAACAAAATATTTATATCCTTCTTATGTATTTTTTTATCTTGTGTCTCTTAGCTCAATACTAAAGACGACCTTCAAGATCGTAAAACTATTTCCACGTTGGTTCATATGGCGCGTTTACTTGCGCGGAAAAACATTTACCATAAGTTATTACGTTATTCCGGCCTTCGACTTGCCGTGCCGTGCCGTGCCGAAGCTGTGCCGTGGCTGGTCGATGGAAAGTGTGCACTGTGTTCTCTGAGACCTGTTTTTCCATTTTTCTTCTCTTTCTGATTTTGCTTTTCTCTTTTGACTAGAATTTTGTCATGAATTATCTATGGGAAACGTTACTGTTACTGTTACTGTTGCTATTCGTGGTGGTGGTGGTGCTGCTGCTGTTGCTTCGTTATTATCATTGTTTAATTACCGAAGCTTGTTAGAGAAACGAAATGATCATCTGTAACATGAAAGTGAAAACTCTATTCAAATGAAGTTTACATTAATTTCTTATGTATGATACCGTAGGAAAACACGTTAGACGTCATTCATTCTTTGTCATTTTTAACATTTTTTCTTTTTTGTCCACATTTTGCCCGCAGCGCACAAAGTTACGCTCCCGCGTGTTTCTCGGCGTCCGGTCTGACAAATCGTCGAGCTAGACACGACGATACCTTGATGAATTATAGTAATGACGTGACAGCCTACAAATATTGAATCTAATTATGGTAATACGACGGTAATCTATTTGCATTGCTGAATAACGAAGACACAGGTGGTATGGAAAGATCCTACCATGGTGATCGTGTGAGTGACTTATGGATAGAAAAAGAGATAGGAAGAGAGAGAGAAAGAGAGAGAGAGAGAGAGAGAGAGAGAGAGAGAGAGAGGGAGTTCATAGTAAAGAGAATAAGAAGTGTGGTAGTGCTAGTTAGTGGGGCTTAAGGAGGTCGCACAAACGAGTTGGAAAGAGATGAAGAGAAAGAAACCGATCGTCCAACTATTTATTTCTCTCTTTCTGTATATCTATATTATAATGATTGTAACTGTAATATATTCGTTGAGATGTTGTCCAATCGATTTGGGAAAAACGGTCCTTTTGAAAATAATACTTGCGTAATCTCATTAGCAAGAAACGGCAGTAAAAGTGTCAGATTAGAAAAGCAAAAAACGAGTTCTGCGGACGATTGAAATAAATAATTGTCTTGAAATTTTAGCGAGAGATAAAAGAAGATTAAGTCGAATATAAAGGAGAAAGGAAGAAGACAGACAGACAGACAGACACACGTTGATTTTATCTCTTTATGTGACATTCGCGCATATGAATGGGCAACGCACGTGGCATAAGGTTTATATTTTTTTTTGTTCTTTTCCTTTTACTTTTTGCACTTGTATTTGCAGGTAGGTAAACTTTGCTGGGGACATTTTAATTTGATCGTGTGTCGCACGGATTGGTCGTTCGTTGGTTGAGCTCGAATTCGTGCCGTCACGCTCGTAGAACTTTTACACACGGCGGCGTGTGGCGCGTTTGCCTTAGAAGACACGACGAATATGCTCTTTTTCTCTCTCTTACTTGTATCACGCTATGCAACAAGCATCAGAGATCGTGCATTCCATACTTTAACATCTAAAACTTACAAACTCTCGAAAGATGATGCGACGTTGGAATTTGTTTTTTTTATTTTTTATATTTGTTTTTTATTTTTTTTTATACGTTCATGACACGTGCCACCAGTTCTGCAGCAGCACACCAGTTCTCGCTTACCCGCGGGACCCTTTGATAAAACGTATGCAGATTAAAACATTTTATTTGAATGATAATATAACACTTGTTGATGCAAGCGCGTTGGCCTAGGTTAGCATAATAAACATTATGTAGATCTCCGCGGATGCGCCGAGCCGAGCCGACTATCCGTTCCGGCCACGTATTACGCGAGCGTGTTAACGCGTTCCTACTCATCGTCCTTCTCTCCTCTTATTCATCCCCACTCTCTTTCACCCTTCTACATATTACTTGCTCCTTTTCTCTTTCACCCATCTCTCTCTCTCTCTCTCTCTCTCTTTCTCTTTCTCTCTTTTTCCCTCTCTATATATCTACTCGTACGTTCTCTCTTTACGCTTCCTATCCTTCCTGTCTTCGGCTAGACGTTCATTCATTAAAAACCAGGAGCACGTGCATTCTTAATTTTATCGACGTTCCGATCGACTTGCCTCAATATGCATATATATAGGGTGAGACATTTAAAACACCTAAATAACTCCATTATTTATAGTATTATGGAAAACAGTTTTTAAAACAAACTTATACTATTTAAAGATGCATATGAAATGGTAAGATAATTTCTACCCCTATGTTATTTTGTTGTTGTTGTTGTAATTTCGAGTTAATCACGATTCTTGTTTTGTTTATTTATTGAATTATAATATGCTTTTTAATGGATTTGTCGATGTAACTCAGAATCTTTTATAAAAATATTTATCAAATATTTTAATTGAAATATTTCAACATAATCATAACTCTCTCACTACTACCACTATTTACTTTTATTATAAATTTTATTTATTATATACATTATCTTCAAGAATATATTTAAATTAAAATATATCTCTTGAAATCACGATATTTCGATATAAACGAATTTTAATAAATCGAATGAATGTTTTGATATTGTAAAATTTAAATACCTATTTTGCAAGTGAGAAGTCAAAGCGCATTTATTTCTTAATGTATTATCTTACCCTATCGTAAGATAATTCGGTACGAGCGATCTAATGAAGAGTCTTGTTATAGATACGAAACTCGAGATGCATTCATTTCTATCTACGATCGAGAATAGAATTTACAAGAGAGGTAGAGACAGAGAGACAGAGAGAGAGAGAGAGAGAGAGAGAGAGAGAGAGAGAAGTAAAATGCAAAGTAAGCTTTCTGCCAAGCAATCGAAGAACGTCGTACGATTCGAAAAATGGTGTAACCGAGGAGGATAGCTTTTTTTCTTTCTTTCTTTTGAAATGAGAAAATCGGTAAGATTGTTTTGAATTCGAACGAGAAAAAGAAAGAGAGAGAGAGAGAGAGAGAGAGAGAGAGAGAGAGAGAGAGTAAAAGGGAGAAAGAAAGGGAAGTCAGAGACTGGCATGCAGCTTCTCACTTCGGTGCTTATCGTCGTTACACGCGTCTTCCCACCTACTGAGTGGACAATAAAATCAAACTTTATGCAGTACCTTTCGTTCGAGCCCTTATCTTGCTCATCTATGTCGTTTTCTATGAAACTGGCAAATGGAACACGTGAATATTCCTTAGGGATTATCTAATCTTGAATGTAATTAAATCTCATCTTAATGTTACCTTGTGCGATGAACTATTTCTCTTTTGTTGAGTGCATAATTGGTGGATAATTATTAATGAGATATTTCTAAAAGAATTCGACAAATGTTGTAATTTTTTAAATCAACGCATTTCTATTTTTAATCATAGCCTATTTATTAGTGGAATGATAGTTGCTGCTTTACACTTGGGTCGAGGAAAGTAATTCATTTGTAAAAGGTATCCAAGAAGTTTTTGTAGAATAATATCTTAATAACAGTCGTATCCTTGAAATGATAATAATATATATATTTAGATTCTCGTTAATCAAGTTTATAAAAAATTTTATAGTAAAAACGTTTGTGCTGCGATATCATAAAAAGTGCATACAGTCAATTGGTCTAAATGTGATGAAAGTCTATCTATATTATTTCTATTATATTTGTACGTTCTAGAAATGAAATTGAAAAAGTTTCAAGTTTGGACGATCGATCCAGAAATAGGTCAGATAGTGTACAAAGTACATACGTATGATATATACATACGTCTGGTTAGTATCGTCATTCCAGCATCAAGTGGCCACGATAATGGGACCTATGACACGCACACACGATCACAGACATTAGGACGGATAAATTAAGTGTTTGACGCTCGCCCTGAAAGTGATGTTCAATTCAGACGTAACTGTA
The DNA here is from genome assembly GCF_001465965.1 of Polistes dominula. The sequence continues at coordinate 847,369 of NW_015149020.1, read as the reverse complement.
TCTATGACCCTGACCTCTCTTCTTTTTGACCTTGAACGTGTTTTATTTGGTAAAAGAAAGGGAGAAAGTAAGATAGAGTGATGAAGTGAATTTCAAGAAATTTTTCTTCAAAAACTACTTTGTCTTCTTTTAAAGCTTACGTAAGCATCAATAACGATTATGATTGTTTGAAAAGGAAACATGATGATACATGGTAATCATTAAATGAAAAAATGAAAGTTTAATTTGAAGGTTAAAAAGATGCTTTGGGAGAATGCACCCTGTTCGAGAGAGTAAACCAAAAAAAGAGAGATAGAAAGTGTGTGTGTGTGTGTGAGAGAGAGAGAAAGAGAGATTCGTAAGCCGGTAGCCCCCGGATGCTCTTTCAGGCCACTTTCAGGCCACTTTCAGTCTGCGTAGCGCCGCAATCGGATGTAAATGCCATGCAAATTTCCAACAGGGAGAGATAGAGAGACGTTAAAAAGAGCGAGAGGAAGAAAAGATAGATAGATAGATAGAGAGAGAGAGAGAGAGAGAGAGAGAGAGAGAGAGAGAGAGAGAGCGTACGACACGCAGGTATACCAGGAACGTACAGGGTGATGCGATAAACGAGTCAGCTTCGTGGTGGAGGCGGCTCACCGACGAATTCAACGATCGTTCGTTAAATCGTCTATCTTCGATCTGTCCTTGGTGACGAAATATTTGCTGGAGGATAGTAGGGTTGTACGGGTATCTGAAATTACGGGTACGGGTCGTGTCGGAAATTCTTTTCGAGTTCACGTCACAATCCCAAAAGTTTGTCGACACATAAACATATTCGGGTATCCGTTATAATGTAAACCTGATTTTCGATTCAGAATTTAAGGCTCGATTAAGAAGATTATATTTTTTTCCTCTGGTATTGAATTTAAACTTTGAAGTTATGATATTGCTGTGGAATCAAATATTAAAATTTCAAAAGTAAAATATAAAACTTTATAACGTGTGAAGTAATATTATTTTTTCCACATTTTTGCTAATCAATTTTGTTTTGGTGGTTGTAAAAATATTGTTAGCATCACGAAATAATTGCTTGTTAGAGGACTAGTGTAATATGTTCTGCTTATGGATTTTTTAGTTAGTTAACCCTTTGGCAACATTTGACATATTAATACGTCAGTCATTTGTTTGGGCAAAAACGCACATGACGTTCTGATACGTCATTGAAACTGAGACGTTATATAACCAGTTCATTCTGGTTTATTTCAAAGTAATCCGTCATTTTTATATTATTATAATTAATTATTATATTAGATATTTATTTAAATTATTATAGTCTTTCAAAGTAATTTTCAAATAAATATATTCTTAAAGGGTTAACAAACATTAGAAGAATGTCAAACAATATTATTTGCACATAATTTTGCACATAATTAGTTTGCACATAAAATGTTTTTTCAATAATTCTTAATTTACAAACAATTTTTTTTATTATTTATTTTTTTTTGTATAAATTAAAACTGCGTAAAAAAGTAACAAAGTTCCGACCGTTTTCAGCAACTGGATTCCAGTTTGCTTCTAAGGAGGGTGAAAAGAGCCGTTTGCACCAGGATGTGACATGTATCGGGGGTGAGTTCTGCAGGAGAGGGAAAAAAAAACGAAAAGAATTAGCGGTCGGACGCGTGCAACGTGCATTGTTGTCCGGTCGCATTAGCACTGGCAACGGTAGTGTGTGTGTGTGTGTGTGTGTGTGTGTGTGCTAGTCCAAGAGAGAGAAAGAGAGACCGAGAGATGGATTTCTTCGTGCAGCTTCAATCCACACCCCTAGTTTTTCTACTTTTGTTTGCTACGAAGGGAGCTATATAGAAACGTCGACTCGTGTCATGATCGAACACTTTCTCGTGCGTGGTATTGCACGATTGTAGTGGTACTTTACTCATTGCTTCGATTTATTCCATAGTTTTCCCTCCTAATCGTAAAAATATCACGGATTGGTAAACCCAAAATTTATTTTATAAGCATCTACAGAGTTTTATTTATCTGGCAGTCAAAATTATTAATATTTTAAGATAGAAAATAATTATTATTAAAGAACAAAACGAAAAGTTGGTTGAGATGAGTCAAGATTTTTGTTAAAACCCTTAGCTTCGTTTCCTTTCTTATATTCTTGTACGAACGAATACCACACCTTTTGTGGAAGGGTCCGTCACAATGCGGCATTGTATCCGATCTATAGTTTTTGTTCCTCTATGTATTTGTGAACCGTTCTAAGAGAAACTCAGTTGCTTTTCTGTTTCATCTACGCCTAAGTCACGTAGATATCGTTCTCTCTCTCTCTCTCTCTCTCTCTCTTGTTCAGGGTCCACAACCACCAGCTGCCCTTCGTTCTAGGATTTTGCGCCTCGAATGCGACTTTTTCACTATCGACTTTTAGATTTTTCCAAGCGTTCCTAATCTCAAATTTAATCGCCAAAATTGTCCGATTATGTCATCTACCTTTTCTCTTTCCCATCGAATATCGAACATTTCAAAAATAAATATGTGTTTATACCTGCGATACGTCTTTCTAATCCTATAAGAGACCCTTATTACGCTTCGAAAACTTTATTCTCCTTGTATCTTAACTTCTACGGATTAAAAGATGTTCTTCTTATTTGGTATTAGTGTTTTTTTTTTTCAATACTTTGTACAAGAACCCTTGCAAGCTTTCATGATTCCTGCTGTGAATGTACCACTACTTATGTTTGGTTTTAATCAAAAGAAAGAGTAACAATAAACTAAAAGTTCGTTGTGATTTTTTTTTCGAGTTATAACTAATAAAAAAGTAAGATAATTATTTATAATGGATTATTGTTGAATTTTTATATGTTGTTGAAACTCTCTTAGTTAATTATAACAAGAAACACTTATATGTAATATAAGTGGTCAATATTTCTTTCATAATATTCTGTATTTAATATGTTCAACAAAATATTTATTTATATATATTGGTCATATGCTAATGATTTACTATAGTTGGATTACTAGTTTTCCTCAGATCACAAAAAAGTTCAGCAATGTGGGTGTAATTAGTAAAATGAATGAGTGACCCTTTTGGAAAAACAACAACCACCATGTGCTGCTAACTTTATTGAGACTGTAAAAGGACAGGACCTCTTTTGTAGTTTTGAATGGGTTTGACAAGGTATTCGTAGAGAAGTGTTTCGAATCAGTAAAAGGGAGAATAAAAGGACACAATATATTGGTTATTTATTTTACAAAATACTTGCCAGATTGTTGAAAACTATATATCAAGTAAGTAAAAGTAAAAAATCTTTATTGTTATTCCAACAGTGATAATTAATCATGAGTCTTTAAAGAATATTTAAACTTTTCGTTTGTTAATCTATTTCTTTTTAGTATTTTCATGAATCTTTCAACGTCATAAATATATGGTTGTCTTTAAAGTGGATTTTCAAAAAAAATAGTGGTGATAATTTATGAATCATGTTTGTTCCGTTAAATTCATTTAGTTTAAATCGTTACCAAAATTGATGATTTTTAAAATTTTATGAAACTGTTTGGTCATATATTTTTATTTGAAAATAAATTTCATATATTTATACTTGTAATAGCTAATATTAATAATAATATTATATATAATATTTAATATATAATATAATATTATATATATAGTATTTAATATATAATATAATATTATAATATATAAATTGTTTAATATATAATATAATATTATATATATATAATATTATACTTGTAATAGATATATAACATAACGAGAAATTTTACTCAATTTCTATTTGTAATGAATGTTAATATTAATTTTAAAATGATTATTATTTTTTGTTTTTCTGTAAGATAAAATTCTGACTATCCCCGTTGTTCAAAGAATAAACTTCTATCCAAATAGAACTTCCTTTAGGATCATAACTACTGATAACCCTTATTTGCTTTATCAAGCATCTTCTATTATTCGAATTGGATAACATATTCTTTGGATTATTCCGATTGATTGTCTCCGTTTAGGTCACAAGTCTTTTAAAAAAGAATTGCAAGAAATCATCCTTCTCACACGTGAAAAATGTCTTATTCTGAATAATTGGTCAAAGAAAAAGTTAGCTCATGGGGAGGTCAAGTTCGTTGTTGTTATTGTCGTTGTCGTTGGCTAACATTCGAGTCGTAACCTCGTTCTTCTCGCGACCGACCAACTTCCTCGACGATAAATATCTTTTACGAGGTTCTTTATCGCGATGTACATTCGTCGGAGGAGAGAAAAAATATCATGAGCCTGCGTTCGTCTCGCTGTTTGCTTTTTTATACAAAAAAAAATAAAAAAATAAAAAAATAAAAAAATCGAAATAAAAGAAAAGAAAAAAGAAAAAAAGAATACGAGGACAACGATTCGGAATGGTGCGATGCTTGGATAAAGCTGGATCCATAATTTCTCTTTCTCTTTTCTCCTTTCTCGCGAGAGAACCGTACCATTCCTTGTAATTAATGAACACCGCGTAGAATAGAGAGAGAATTATCGCGTGTTCGTGTAAGAACTTCTCTTTTACGAAAAGAGAAGCAATGTGTTCACTCTTACAATTCTTAAATGGAATAACATGTAACTTACAAGTCTTACATATGTGCTTACATGTTTTGCTTTCGAGAAAGGTACACAGTTTTTATATTAGACAACCAAGAAGTTTTGCACACTTCCTAAGTTTGTGCATCATTTATATCTATTGATTCAAATTAAACAAACTTTCTTAATTATCTAATATTTGTAGTAAACAAGGTAAAAAGTAAAAATAGTAACATTTAAATATCAATGTTATTAAAGAAAAAAATGTTTACAAATGATTAAGATAAGAATTTTGTTTTAACGTTATATATTTAAAGAAATGTAAATGAAATTGTCATTATTTTTTAGAATAAGATCAAAATATTTTTAATGAAGCTAAATATTCTCCATAAAAATATAAATAATTTATAATGTACAATTATAGATTATATATAGAATTACAAGCTGCATCTATTAAAATAATATTGTTGAAAAGAAAAGATATAATAATATTCAGTTAGAAATTAAAAAAAAAAAAACATCGTTAAAAAAAGAATTATCATACTTTTACATGCGTCTCTTGAAGAAACGTAATTTTGAAAAATTGTGCCGTAATAGAAATAAATAATACGCAAAGCTGAGAACGGCAGAAACATTTTTTTATTTTGCGTAATAATAAAACACAGTAAATAAAAAAATTATAGATGTAAGATGATCTTATGAAACTGTATAGATAACACGGTATAGCAAAAAGTTAAACAGCTAAGCTTTTGGATTGATCTGTATATATCGGTGGTAGTTTTCAGTGAGGAATGCAAAGTTATCGATGCCGATCTATTGACGGATCTTCCTGGATACGATTAGTGGGCGAACGTCGTTTAGAAGTTAAAGAGGACGTTTGAGAAGGTAATAACGGCAATTATCGTGTTAGTAGCTATATTCCGAAGGCATCCGTCGCTTCGTACCTTTCGCCATGTAATTACGTCTCGTTAAGATCTCGGGAATGTAATCTGGCTCTCGCGGACGAAACTGGGAAATTGTGGAGAACGATACCGCCCCAGGTATTTTAACCTACGTGTAGACGTACATATGTATATACTTAGGTATGTGCTAGAGAAGGTAAAGTACTCAACATCCTGTTGCTTTCATCAATACTTTTCTACATAAACTAAAGATAAGATAAACAGAGGACAAGAGAGAATTAGAGAGAAAACAAGAAGACAGGCAGTTGGTGATCCACGACCACCAGGTTTACGTGATGGAACTTTTATTAAGGCAATATGCTAAGTCTTTATTACAAGACGTAGACAAGTTACTTATTTATTACCTGCTTACGACATAAAAGATTGCCATTTCAAAAAATGCGGTCTTTTTGAATTGAACACATAAATTTATTTTGTTCATTTGATCGAAAAGCTAAGATTTGTGAAAGGGACCGGTTGTTCGAATAGACCAAAATAAAGGGTGAAAGGGGCTAGGCCAGTATAGGGATAGCTAATCCTTTGGGCCTTTTCACTAGGCACGATCTTATTTGGACATTGTTACGAAAGTAAAGTTTCCAAGAAGTGTGTATAAATGATACTCTAATTTAACTGAAGAAATTTGTTTTGAAAATTCCAATTTGTCAAAAAGGGATCATCTACTTTGCATTAACTTTGATAAAACATAAACAACTATCAACACAAATAAAACGTATAAGAAAATTTGTTCATATTCATCGTAGGTATTCGTAGTTGGAGAGCAAAGCTTTAGTCCTTTCTATTTTTTCATAATATCGAAATAAGATTCGAAGTGGATTGTTACTATAAACTCATGCGTGTTAAAGCCAAGGTCAGAATGAGTTTAAAAACTCCTGTTTCTGTATATTCTTATGCTCGTAAAACCAGTCGTATACGATTTCCTCGATGCGTTGCTATTCATGGTTTACACTGTACGATACATACAGAATCCTATGGTATAAGGTTTCTAGGCGCACGCCGAAGAAAAAATCCTAACATCGAATGGACAAACATATCCAGACTCGAGCAACGAACTTTGTCGAAGGAAGTTAAAAAAAAAAAGAAGGAATTCCTGTCACGCCTGGCAGTGCCCGGATAGTGTGAGCTAGTAAGAGAGGGTTTTTCCAAGAGTGAATCTAATGGTGACAGATTATCGATTCTGAGCAACGATCGATCGGTTTAGTCTCGTTGCAGTCTCGTTTGACGAGGGGAGTACTTTTCGGGGGTCGTTTTCTAGAGATAAAAGAGAGAGAACCGGTGGCTGTGTTGCTTTTGTCGCTTACGTGTATATTGGGGTGATTCGTCATAGGATAGATTCGATATTTTCCTTCTCTCTTTATCCATGATGATCCTGTCCGAAGGCATCATCGATCGATATTTCTGGTGGAAAGTGTTATCATTTATCGAAGAATACGTGAGGAGAATGGGTCTTTTTTTGAGACCTACCTTTTAGAGATGTTCCAAGAGCTAAGACTCCTGTTGTATGTGAGAGTATGTCTATGAGAGAGAGAGAGAAAAGCAGGTAGAGAGACGATAGCCAGCAGCATGGTTCGAGCAGCGGGTGCTCTGGATCCGACTGGACCGGTTTTGCTTGGATTCCCTAGGAGTTCTAGCCTTCGGGACTCGCAAGAGTGGCCGCAGGATTCTCACTGGTCACCACCGGTCAGTACGGTGTAGAAGAAGACCGGACCTCGCTCTTTGGCTCACCCGGCTATCCCTTCTCCATTCGATCTCTTCCAAGTTCTTCCTTTTCCTTTTCTTTTTTTTTCTCCCCCGTTCTTTCCACTTTCCTCCTCTCCATCTTCGTCCCTCCGGCGCGGCTCAGAGTGTCTGCTCACCCCAGCAGGGAGAAACTTTCACGCCGCATCGAAAAGCCAATTCCCCGCGCTTACCACTACGTTTCATCGTATCATTTATCATCGAAAGAACGAATATGAAAGAGAGAGAGAGAGAGAAAGAGAGAGAAATTCTCATACCTTACTGATGATGACTTGATACCAAAGAATCTTATGACATCGATATGTTCTTGACACGTTCGATGATCTGTAATCAAAGTCAACTTCTTTAGAATATATCTTTATAAACTGCAATAAATGATGGATTTTTGAGAAAGGAATACAAAGAAACAATCACGTTTTTGATTCCGTTAAACTGCTCTCTCTCTCTCTCTCTTCTTCATATCTACTTGTTTCGTGGTATGCTCGAAATCCAGTTTCGGAATCGAGTTCAGTCTTCTCAAACGGTCCAGGTTGACCGTTGTCACTGGAGCAGAAGGTGACTCGGTCCACGACTGGACAACCAACCGTCATGGTTTTGTCTTCTTGTGACAGCGTGCCTGAGAAAGGTGTCGTTCAGTTAAGTTTGTGAAAGAGAAAGAGAGCAAAAGAGAGCGAAAAAGAGAAAGAGCAAGAGAGTCATAAAAAGAGTTGTCCATAAGATTCACCGCAAAGGGAGAGAGAACAGCTACCATTTCTTAACTCATTGTGCCGACGTCTCGATGATGAATTTGGTCATTAATTAAAACAACAAAGTAGCAACTCCCCGTTCTCATTTTTTAGCCCTCTTTTAAAGAGCCAACTTTTTGATACGCTCGTTTTCACTCTTTTTCTCTTTCTCAATCCCTTAAATCTTCCCTGTTTGAAAGTCAACAGTTTGGAGGGAAAATTGAAAAAGAAAAAAAATGAAAGAGCGTTCATTGAAAAAATTTTTTTTTCTCTGATTGAAAAAAGAAAAAATTAGAAAAGGAAAAAACACGTAGGTCATTTTTTCGTGTAAATGTCGCGTGTCCGTTCCATGAACACGATGACAGGTGACGCGTAACGACCATAAGAGATCCCAAAAGGATTCGTATGGAAGATAGGGAGAAGTTCAGAAGTGAAACGTTAGAATTATCAGCCGTTGTCCGGCATTTAAAAGCACCATTAGCTACGCCGTGTCAGGACGTTTGTAAAAGCGCTACTGATGAATGGCAGGATGATCGCGTCACGGTCGAAGGGTGGGTTCCTTTTCTTGTTCAACACCCCCTCTCTACAGAGCTCTCATTGACCTCTTTCAATTCATTTTCTGGCTAAATGAACATGAAACTTTTACCACTGTTCATTTTCATCTTTAACTAGATCGATGTGAAAATAATTGGGGGTTTTTAAGGATCGTTTTTTAAGGACTTACATGAATTAAATATGAAATATTTGTTGAATTATCAGTATTGAGTTTCTATCCAACTTTCCGTGTTATTTTGCTTGAGTTCGTTTTATTAATGGACTTAATGTCATTATCATTATTAATTTAAAGATGTTAGTGACCTTTTTCATCTTAAAAATTTTAAATAATAAAAACCTTTATTATTTTTGCACATCCAATTAATTTTTTAGATTAATAAATAATAAATTCAAAATGTTCAACATAAAATATGTTAATGTTGTTTATTTAGATATCAAATAAAAAGCATTAAGAATGAAAAACAATTTATTTAATTGTAGATTTAATAATATTAGAACACCTTTCGAGGATTTTTATAGATAATAGTCTTTAAATTATAGGCGCCATTTAAACGTTTTGAATACTCACCGATCTTATTATTTAGAAAAAAAAAAGTTAAGTCAGTAGATATTCTTGTAAATAATTGATTACACATTTGCTTAAATATTAATCATTAACGAGGAATATTTTTACATATATCTTGGATCTTTTGGTATAATCGATTCACTTCGGCTACATAATAGTCTATCGGATATTGAAATATTGAATGTCGATGATGCTTGTCTCGCTGGAGTAAACGAGTCGATCGAAATCATTACCTACTCTCCAAGAGAACCGTCATTAGCACGGTATTAAATGGTTATTAAAGCGTTCATAGAGAAAAATGCGATCTTTATCGACCGAGCTATAAATTGAGCAATTAAAGTTAAAAAAAAAAAAATAGAAACACACTGAAAAAAAAAACGAAAAAGATTTTAATGATATAACTAACATTTATGATGTAATTTAACCATAGCAATTATTCAACTATTTGTCATTCAAATAATTTATATCAAATGCATTATATTTGAAATTCTCTTAAAATTGTTTTGATGATCTAATAGGTCTATCATTAAGATAGATTTGGATAAAAAATTTGGAATGAGGAAAAAGAAAAGATCTTATAAGGACCTGTACTGTTTGGAACGAAGGTTCCTATGTAACGATCGAGCACGTATATAATGATATTAATCAGACTGGTGCATTCGGCTTCCTTAAAATTGCCGGCGGGCTCAATTTCTCACTTAAAATCTAATTAGAGTTTACCTGAGTTAGTGGATATGCCTGTAGCAACGGTCGGTTCGTGGTCGGTTGGTGGCCAGTTCGTGTCCGGTTTGTGGCCGGTTCCTGGTCCCTTGGAGAAAGAATTGAAGGTGAAGGGGGTAGTCGGTGCGAATTTGACCCCAGAATAAAGACGGACCTCGAAGCTAAGGCCGTACTTTAGAAAATTGCAGTTTTCTCTCGTCGATTCAGCGTTCGATCTCTTCGCTCACGAATATACGACGAGTTGGAAGACGAGATCGGCTACCTTCTCTGCCGGTCTCTTCAAAAATTCTTCTCTTTATCTTTCTCCTCTTCGTCTTATTCTTTGTTGGTTCCTCTTTGATGAGGAACGTCGTTGAATTCGAAGTAAGAAGGACGTCGAGATAAGGGTAACTACTGACAACCTGGGTTCTCAAGCACTGGATTTTATCTACAGATATAGAAAATTACTTAAATCTTATCCGAATCGATGGATACCCAGATATCCGGTTGAATTACTTAGGCAAATAAGAAATATAAATCTCTCTTACAGAAAAATCTTAAACAACGTTTCCTTTTGCGTATTTATTTTTAGTTAAGCTACATGTAATAGTTATTTTTTACTAAAGTTAAGGCAACTAGTAGTTATCTAAGTACCGGAGTATCCATTTTTATTTTGAGATATAAAAAATGATACCAGTTCTACCTAACGGGAATTCGAAACAAACGGGTAAGATAATCAATCACCAAATAACTACAAATGTGATGAATTTCAATTATACTTACATTAAACGCATTATCATGGACGATAGTGTTCACTTTATTATTGATATCTTCATTTTTATAATTATGTTAAATATAATGGCTAAATTATCGAAAAATTTTAAATTCTCGTAGAACACGAATAGAGAATACTCGAGTATTTTTTATTTACCTGGATACCTTTCTTACCTGGGTACCCGACGGATCGGATAGTAACAGCTCTAGTCGAGATATCGAGAGCGAGAGACGAAGATGTTGGGAAGGCTAAAAAAGAGCGTTGATCGTTAGCGAGGTACAAATTTCGCCATTTGCCGCAATAAACCTTCGAACCCGCTTGTAACTTCTTCTTATGGGAGGCATGAGTAATCGCCTTGTTAGCCCTTATGGTCTATAGGCGTTCATACTCGCGTATGCTCGCTTATTCGCTTACCTTCTCTTGACCATGAGAAGACAGCAACAACAACAACAACAACAACAACAACAACAACAGCAACAACAACAACAACAACGACAACAACAACGAGCGACATGCACGCATCGAGGAAAAAGGACAAAATGCTCACACGACACCATAGCATTGCACGGCACAGTATCGATATGCGCGTGTTTCGTGCTTCGTGAGAGGAACAACAAGAGTGTGTTAGTAAGGAAGAGGATGGAGAGGAACAACGTTCCTTTTCTCTCCTTCTCATTTTATCCTTCTTATCCTCTTCATCGATTTTTCATTTATTTTCAATATTTATTGAATATAAGATTGATATATTTAATTTAATCGTAACATAGTTTCGAATTCGGTGCTGATAATTACGACCGATGGTATTAGGTGATTAGAGAGGGATGATAAAAAAGTGAGGTCCTTCGTGTTAGGCACGAAAGTTTACACAAAGTTTTGCAGAAAGTCTCGTAGTTTCATATTTTTGAAAGAAACCATAGGGGGTCTCATCGTACATTGAACGAGGACTAAAACTGTTATATCTTTAGCCAATTAATAATCTTCCCTAACTCCTCTTTCTCTCTCGATTTTATCTTTAAAATGTTCCTTCATATTTTTTTTTTTTCAAATTACCTAATTCTTCGTAAATTATCGATGATCGTAGCATTTATTTATTATTAAATGTTTCTTTTGAAATTATTTCTTCAATTAGATCTTAATGAATTATTGACGTTTTTGTTACAGCTTACAGAGTCATCTCTAATAGTCCTTCTGCGAGCAATCGTTCCAGAATTCTGTCGCAGCCAGGCATCCTGTCAGTGTGTGGAAATACATTATTACATAGAATTACGGTATAAATTGTGTTAAATCAATGTTAATGGCTGTAGCGAAGTGGGGTATTATAATAAATATATTATTTTATGTATAATCGGTTTACATTTTGTTTTGAATCCTGTTTCGCATCCTTTTCTCAAACTCTTACAAGTTCATTCCATTTAGTCGAGGATTTTTTCGAAGATAAAATCTTTGTAGAACTAACGAATCGTGTTACGATTACGAGGCAGACTCGTAATCGCTTTAAGGGTGTTTTCGGTAGCTTACGCTGCAAACTTTTTCTAAGAGACAAAGAGAAGTCGAAGGATTTCTTTTTTTTTTTATTTTCTTTCTATTTCTACCTACTCGTAGCATGAAACGCGGGAGAAAAAAGAGAGAGGATCGTAAAAAGAGTCTGCAACGGTCGGCATCTGCGATGTACAATTAACGAAAGGGTTTGCTCTACCCGCACGCTGTTCCCTTGCTCTGCCTTTTGATTTATAGCTTGCTTTTATTTTTTAATTCCTCTGTTGCAAGTGTCACCACTTTCTTTTCTCCTGTCGTGCACATTGCTGCAGTAGTCTCCTACAAACTTACATTCATTTCTTTGACTTTATTCTGTAATCAAAATAAAATGTTTCATATTTTATTTTTTCTATCAAATCTTTTAGCAAATACAAAAAGGATTTAAAAGGACTCACGCTTAGTTTGGGATTATAGGGTACAGAGTATTTAACCCTCGGGGATACGTTATGAAATGACTTTATGGTAGATCAGAGACTCACTTTAGATTGCGTAAGGGGTATACGCTGACAGGAGTGTATAGGTTTCGATCTCTTCGTGTCCGGTAGATCGAGAAAGTGCTTTACCCATGAGAATTTCGCAAATGGAATCCTGATTACGAATATCACGGCCGGTAATCTCTTGGCTTCCGATCAAGTACATTATAAATTATGAGACTTTTGAGAACCACTGTAATCGAACAACAAAACTTTTATTTTTTAGTATGAAAAATACGAATGTTATTTTATATATTTTCAGTAAAACGACAGTACGATATTAAATTTATTTATTTTTTATTTGTATATTATGTACATAGAGTACTAAGATACTTAATATTTTTTTTTTAAATAAAAATATACCATTTAATTAGTATTTCAAGATAAAATACATTTAGAATTACACAAAGAAACAATAATGTGCATCTTTTATTTTCATATGAAATATTTAAAATTCTCAATAAAATATACTAATGTTATTTATTTATATATAAATAACATAAAAATTTCAGCTCTAGTCCAAAAACTCAAGGTTCCATATAAGTCTTACAATTAGTGTGTTAGCTATGAAAGAGGAAGGGAGGACCTTGAGCCTGTAACTTTATGCGTACGTTCGAGTTTGAGCACCTCTTCGTAATTTTACGCGGCCGTAGGGTGGTTAAAGCTGACGCAGTGGGGTAGGTGGTCGTGGTATGCCCAGTAGCCAATTCCCGGCTCCGGGCTCGACTCGGCGGGTCCATTCATCGCCGAGCACTACGTGACCGGTTTACCAATCCTCCTCGCTCCTCTTTCTACACAACACACCAACGCCGTTGGTGCTCGATTCGTGTTCTCTCTTTATTTCTCTCTCTCTCTCTCTCCCTTTCTCTTGCTCTCTCTCTATCTATCTATCTTTCTTTATCTTTCTCTTTCTCTCCCTTGCTCGTTCACTCGTCGCACGTTGGTGCCGAGTCGGCGCCGCTGTCTCTACGTAGGGTATATACCTGTGTACGCGTACGTGTATCCGCCAAACAACCCCTGGAGTCATATCGACCAGCACGAATGGCCCTTCTGTCTCTTCCACCACCCCGCAATTCTCCTCTTCTCTAGTCATTTTCTCAAACTTTCATTTACCGCGCGAGTCCTACTTATTTCTTTAATTTCGTCTCGTCTCAAGATTTCTTTATTCTCTTCTTATTCTTCTTCTTTTTCTTCTCTTCTACTTTCGATCTCGTCCACGCCCTAACGAGAATAAAGTAAAAGACTCGTTGGTCTCTCTCTCCCTTTTTCTCCTCAACTTGTTCGATCTCTTTCAAGAGAACAAACGAAAACGCCCACGAGAAGATCGAGGAAAGCCATCGTTGGTTGTCCTTGTTGTTTGTAGGAAAAAAAAAATAAGAAGAAATGGAAGAAGTGAGACAGTAGATGACGACGCAAATAAAAGAGAAAGAAAGAGAGAGAGAGAGAGAGAGAAAGAGAATGATTCGTGCTCGATCAGCTCGTTCTCTACGCGATGATGACATGTTAATGTATGGATGCGTAGTACATAAGCGTGTCTGCTGATGGAAAGAGGAGAAAGAGGATGATGAGGAGAAAGAGGAGAAGGAGGAGAAGACAGAGGAAATAGTGGTGTCGAGCACGAGCCAAAGGAGGGACCCCTTCGTGTGCCGGATGGTGTGTCCCGGATGGCTTTCTTTTGGTACGAGAAGGCCCTCCACTCGTCCCTCCTCCAAGCGTCCCGTTCCAGACGAGGCCCGAGTCATTGTCGCCCTGCCTTCTTCATCTGCATACAATGCTGGAGACATCCGCGACTCGAGCCATCTTTTCTCTTTCTCTTTCTCTTTCTCTTGTTCTTTTTCTCTCTTTCTTTCTTTCTCTATTTATGCTTTATCGCAGTATCCTTGATATGGATGCCCATTCGAATAATCCATCTTGACCTGCCTGCTTGTTTGATTGTCTTTTGCAAAGCGATGAATTTCAAAAAGTGTGTCACATTCACTCACTCGTAGGGTAACATTGTTTCTTGAAAATGAGAAATAAAGAAGAGACACTTGGTGGTGGAACTTGATTTTAGAACGGTGAAAGAGGAAAAGGGAAGAAGAGACACAACATCGGATCATAACTGTTAGCGGCGCTCCCTTGTCGTCGACCAAATAGAGGCAACAGTTGCGGTTTATGAAATTAAATCGTTCTCGAAAGCTGAGGTGGATGACACGCTTTATTCCCCTCTTTCTTTCTCTCTATTCATTTTAGGTAAGAGAGAAAGAGAGAGAGAGAGAGAGAGAAAATATTTTGTCTTTCTATGATCTCTATTGTTCAATGTACCACCTCCTCCGTTCAAGGAAATCATTCATTTATTCGTTCGTAATCGTAGATAATTTCAGACACGTGCATTAATCGTACGAATTATACGCCGAGATTTAATGATTTTAGCTTTCCTACGCGAAATTAGCTAATGCACGCAAGTTTTTATCGTCGTGGAAAAAGTTTTCAAGGGAGAGGTAGTTGAAAAGTCCCCATTGCTATAAAGAGGTAGAATGAGAGAGAGAGAGAGAGAGAGAAAGGGACGATTTATATTTTTTGGTGGTGGGGGAGAGGGGTCCCCTTGGCTATAGAAAGGCGCCTCGGCCATGGTGTATAATAATATCCAGTAGCACTCGTGCTAGCCACCTTTATCTCTTCTATTAACCCTCATGAGGTAATTAAATTAAATGATCCACGGTCCCTCGATCATCCGCCTTTATAAGTGCCTATTTATTCCGACGCCCTTCGACAAGAACAAAAGTTTCTTTCTCTTGAGTATGTGTAAGATGTCTTTACAAATATCTTTACTCGAATTTGATCAATTGGAATGATTGAAAAATGCGAAACAAATGAAGTTTATGATTAATTTGCGAATTTGGAACGTTGCGTTTTGTTAGTAAGATACGAATCTGCTTATTTTTTCAAATCAATTTACTCGATGAAACAAGAAAAATAAGATTTACTTAACAGATTTATGTACGTTGTCATATTATTTACTTTTCAAAGGCTATAAATTATCATCATATTCATGATGATTGATTATGAAAGAAATAATTTTAAATAGATATATCATGTATCAATTAAATGATACGGCATTAAAATTGAAAATAATTCTTAAATGGAAATTATATATTCATTTTGCTCATTGGCTGACTAACACAATTTTTCATACATACAGTATTGGTATTTATACCTACGTTGATATTTTTAGTTAATTGTTGATAGAATAGTATTGATCTTTTCTCAAGCAAGTTTTAAGAAAAGAACCGACACAGTCGACTGTTCGAAAATTCAAGGCAATACATCGGAAGGAGGTCGGAAAGGGTGGTGTGTAGTTCCTTTAGTTCCTCAGAGCTTTCTATGTATGGTAAAGCGGTTGAAAGAAGGTGGTGGAGTCGTTTGAAAGTGGTGCGTGTCGAGGACCACCGGTATGCCACATTGCGCACGTGTTGGAGATAGAGGAATCAAGTGAAAGAGATAGATAGAGAGAGAGAGAGAAAAAGAGAGAGAGAAAGAAGGAAAGGGAGAGGGAGAAACTCCCTTGGGAGCTACGGTACCATTTTGCATAAATCGCGAGACACCCCGTAGTCGTAGCTGCGGAACCTCGGGGAGATTCTTCGGAATAGGTCGGAACCCACCACTACCGTCACTGGCAACTGGGATCACTAGGATGAGAAGGGAAAAGCTTTAAGCGGGAAAAAGAGAGAGCGCAGACAGAAAGGGGAATTCGAAAGTGGCGGAACCGAAGCAACTCGATATTTTGCTTCTTTTCTGCGGATTCGTAGAATCGAAATAGTATCTTAGGCTATTTTTTTTTTTTTATTCTTTTCAAGATAATCCAAAGAAACTGAAGAGAGAGATTTATCGATCGTTATTTATTAGGTATTTTTATTTTCATTTTAAAATAAATTTCATTTACGATTATTATAATGGTATTACTTTTTAACGTTTGATTGAACGATATAATTAAAGATTATCAATCTTTTTTATTTCAGCTACAATGCAATGTTGTATTGTAATGTCTTTAGTTTCTTTCAATTAACTTTTACATTTTTTTTGAATTGTTCCAGTAATTTGTTTTTTAAAATCTTACCTATAATTATGTATACATTATAATGTTATATAATCTTACAATCAGTCCTATTGTATAAACTGTAATGCTTGCAGCATACTTTGGCGAATACATCTATCACATTTCAATATGACCTTCATAGTTCGATTTTATGTATTTTCAAAAGAAAAAGAAAGAAAGTAAGAGAAATGGAACTTTTATTTCCTGTAAATTCTCTTTCTCGCTTATTATTTCAAGAATGAGAAATTCTACCGAGCGGTCATTGATGTCAGTTCCGATAATTCTCTTTTAATGTATTGGCAAGAAGCCGGAGATACATTATGCAAATTGCGAATGCGTCCTCACCAAGATCAAAGTACGGTAAGAGGATGAGATTATGCGATATATATATATATATATATATATATATATATATATANATATATATATATATATATATATATATATATACATAAATATATGTATATATTTTTTTTTCTTTTGTTTTGTTTTCGATCGAAAGATTGATGATCATTCGAACGGTACTGTTCCTTTGATTCTGATATACATCTATATGCATTTTAAATGAATTCATGCACCTGTTTATATTTATAAGTTCCACTTGAAATATAAAAAAGCATGTTGTGCATTCTTTAAAGTCAAGGTCAGGAAAATAAAGACGAGTACATTTCGAATACAGAAGATCCATTTAGTAACTGATCGTGAGCTAGATTATAATTATTATTTTTTTTTTATTAGATAGATAAAATTTTCTTTACAATTTTGTTCTATTTGCAAATATAACTAACTGTATATGAGGTAACCCTAATCGTATTAGATTTGACCGACAAAAGTCGACACATGGAATCGATACGTATTACTAAATTCAAATGTATGGATTTGGGTACTCAGAATGTTTGAGTAAACAAGCAGACAAGCAAGCAACCAAACAAGCAACACGGTCAAAGCAAACGAGGAGGCTTACGCAAGCCTCATACCTATAATTTAAGATTAACCTTGCTTAGCGGTCTCTGAGAAGACCAAGGGGACTCGTCGTCGAGACTGTGGCCTGGCTAACCAATGAGGACATTTGACGGGATTAATTTATGTCGCGTTTGGTAACCAAACGTAGTCGATACGACTGACCGCATTGAGAGAAAGAGTAAGAGTAAGAGAGAGAGAGAGAGAGAGAGAGAGAGAGAGAGAAAGAGGTAAAAGAAGAAACGTAGAGGTATCATCGTGCAGCGTTCGTGTTCTCTCAGGGACATCGGTTTTAGGGAATAAACAAGTTTATCTTCTTCTTCTTCCACCTCCTCACCCATCCCACCTTCTACCATCTTCGAACTCTCTAGCTCGCAAATCTATCTCGAGGGTTAACGGTGAATGGACCACGGTGTTGCCAAACCGGACACTTTTTTATTCCACAATATCCTCTTCTTCTTTCTAGCGTGGAACAGCGGAGCAGCTGCTGGCAAGTTCAAACGGAAAAGGGAGAAAACGGAGAAGAAGACGACGATAACTTCTTACTCGTGACACTTATATCTACTAGTCGTCGAATTCGAATTGGTTGGTTCTTGGAGAAGATAGAGAAAGGGAAAGAGAGAGATGAAGAGAGAGAGAGAGAGAGAGAGAGAGAGAGAGAGAGAGCAAGCAGGAAACGAGGTTGCTTTTCTTCAAGTTGCCGACTAGACTCGCGTGAACTTTCGAAGAAGAAGGAAATCGAGTGGTTTCTTCTCTACTTTTCGTTCTTTTCCTTCGCCAATAACGATTATCCAAACGTGCTTTAGGGAAAAAGTTTGGAAAATCGTGCGCGACAAGTACGATCAGCTACGGCACGCCTTAAACTTGTAAGCATTAAATTTACAGCTCCTGCCCTTTAAAGCTCGATCGGTATCGCGATTTAAAGTCTGTACAGATAACTGGTACATAACGATGTCTGTTAGGTGTTATATTTAGATAGGTATTTTATGAACACCGTACCAATAGTATTAACAGGACAATAATAAAGAGGAACGGTGCCTCGATCGGTATATGCGTTTCGGATCGTTGAGCATGGTGCAAAACGTCGTTCAGGTCGCGTTTGTAACCCGAAGAACGAGACTCGACAAAGTGAGCTAATAACGGTGCATTGTCAGATAAGCTCGTGGATCGAGTCTGAAGTAAAGCGGCCAAACTTGATTTGTATGATACAAATTTCGCGATGTCCAACATTACAAACGTGATATATCTTGAAATTTTACGAGCTAAAGGGAAGGAGTAGAAAAGATGAAAGGGATGGGCAGAGCATATATCCGGATCGATATAGCGATCGAAAAAGGATAACTCGGCAGACCCTTAGAGAGAGATAGAAAGAGAGAGAGAGAGAAAGTGGGTGAAAGGGAGTTAGGAAGGAACCTTTGCCTGCGGACTCGTAGAAGGTGCCTTGTAGAAGCTATTATCCGAGGTGGGCTATCGTCGAGCACCATCTCTTCTTCTCTTTCTCTTTCTCTCTTATGTTAGTTGTCCGTGTGGGTGTCCGAGTGCCCTTAAGAACCCATAAGTCGAGTGCTACCCTGCAGAGAAAAGCGAGCTCGCGGAGTGGCACGCCTAGACACCTTCGTAGACACCCTTTCAATTTCCTATATGTGCGATAATCATCAGAAAGGCAAGTTGAATCTCTCACCGCGGGTAGGAACGTCTAGAAAGACATCGCTTATCTCTTTCATTCTCAGACCTCTTCAAGTAAGCGACACCAAAAAAGGTTAAGTTAAATCGTCCTTTATAAAAGAAAAATAAATAAAACGGAAGTAGATATTTAGATTTATATGGTCATTTTTATTAATTAATCATTAATATTTTGTCAAACAAAATAAAT
The DNA here is from genome assembly GCF_001465965.1 of Polistes dominula. The sequence goes on along the minus strand of NW_015149020.1, from coordinate 827,909 downwards.
AATTAATTTAACGTATTTTGTCAATGCATAAAGTTGCTGATATCTCGTGTAATTATATATATATATATATATCAACGTTTTATGATAAGTACTCAAATATTTTTATTAAAATATTGACAATTTGTTAACGATACCGTTTAATTTGCAATTATATTTAGAAGTCTGTTATTTTTTCTTTCGAACCACATCGGCCCTTCTCGTGATCCCTCGAGAAAGGTCTTCGCGACGACATATTGTTTCCTTCGCAGAGAGTCTAATCTATAGCGGTTAGATTTTCTAAAGTACTCAATCACCCGGCCTATTTTTATGCAAACTACTCAATGTCTACGGGTGTTGGGTTCTCTCAGTTTTCTTTTCTTTCTCTTTCACTCTGCCCTTTTCTTTCTTCTTTTCTCTCTCTCCCTCTCCCTCTCCCTCTCCCTCTCATCACAAAAGTACAATAACCGAATCTAGGAAAATAAACTTTGCTTGCATATGATTAAACGAACTTGTATTCAATCTTTTACCTGAGAGAACCTTTTATCCTAGTTAGATTAAAACGAAAAGGACAAATTTGCCAATTGAAATTGATAGGTGATCGTTGAGATTCTTTTTCTCTCTCTCTCTCTCTCTCTCTCTCTTTCTATCTTTTAGCAAAATTATTCCTTAGAGTCATAGAAGAAGGAGAGAATTCGATTCGCGGAGTAAGCCAAGCCGCGGCGTGTAAAGCATCCAATAAGTAAGGTCCCGAACATGGAGAGTCGCTTGTAACCCTTCGTTTCTCTCGACCCCTCTATACCCCTCGAATACACAAACACTGCTTGCTTACGTCTTATAACATATCTCGCGCGTATCCGTGCGTTTTTAAAGGGGAGAAGAGAGCCACGAGGTCCATGACTATAAAGAATATCTCTGAGACGAAAATAAAAGTGAGTTGACTTATTTGAATCGGCAAGAGTGAAAACGAGAAAGAAAGAGAAAGAAAGAAAGAAAGAAAGAAAGAGAGAGAGAGAACTTACCGGCCTAAGGCCCTTTTCGTTGAAACCACTTAAACATCACGCTCAACGATTCATTTTTTTCGGTTAGAAAAAATTCTGTGTAAGAGAAGGTCGGAAAAATTAGAATCATGAGAGAAACTTTTTTGATTTTGGGCTTGAAAGATGACCAATAGTATAAAAAATTGAAATAGAAGGTTTACAGTAGTAAGGCACGCTCCTTTGAACAGATGAAAAGACGTATAACAGTAATTGTAAATGATGATAATTATTGTTAAAACAATGATTTTTCGCGGTATTCTTGTCATCTATTTTTAGACATTGAGTCAACGTTGAACAGTCCCTGACTAGGCTTAACGTTTTAGTCTAGGCTTCTATTATACACCTAAGCACATACAAACATATAAATGATACTTCATAGTTTCGAAAAAACGTGATCTTTACATTTCTTACTTTTTCCCCCCCTTTTTGGATGCTTTCTATTCAAGGAGCTCAACAAATTTTAGGAAATGATAGAAAATGATATATAATAATATAATATATAATTAATATATATATATATATATAATCTATAAATAAAATAGATAAAAAATATAGAAAATATAATGTAATAATTAAGATTTGATATAGGTACATGCGATTATTCAAGGCTCTGTGATTTTGACAAAATAAATTTCAAGCATAAGACAAAGGACAGCATTGCGAGGATTTTGTAATTTTAGGTTATACGTTTGACACTATTATTTTAAACTATTTATAGATGATAATAGAAGAGCTAATGAGATCGCTAGAAATTTCTTACTTAAGGATAAGAAAACTATTTTTCTCTTATTGTTAATTGTCAAGAAACGAGTATATATTTACGAGTAGTTTGATGTATGAAACAGTGGAAGTACAGAGAAGAAGATAGCGGATCCTTTAAGAAATAGGAATGTTTATCGACGTAATATTTACTCATCCACATCCGCAGTATACGTTAGGGATCTTACGACGTCAGAATTTGCTTAATTCGTTAAGTGCTAACTTTATATAATTCTTTTCACAAACGTCACGGAATCACGGACTTAAACGGGTGGAGAAATATTCTCTAAGTGCATTCGCAAACATCAAACGTAATGGCAGCAGGCCGCGAGAGAGAAATGACGTTACTTCAACGTGCGACTTCAATATTTCTTTCTTTATACATAATTATCAAAAGCGAGAAATAGTTTAATAGAAAAAGGTAGCTTTCGAATAAAATACCCACACGTTTATAATCATTTGTACAAATTATTTTCTATTTCTTCCTTTCTTCAAAAACGAAAAGGATGGTTTTACTTTTTTAAGCTTTTAAGAATTCAATTCTTCTTCATTTTTTTTTTTAAATATAATTCTTGCGTACAATGTTTAAACTATTAAGTTTTTAATTAATTATTAATTATTACTGTTAATATTAATTATTAATTATTCAATGTTTAAATTATTAACTTTATGTTAAACGATAAAGTCTAGACTATAGATAAACGAAAAATATGAATAATTGTAAAAAAGAAAATGTTGTTTTTTGTTTTGTTTTGTAAAATGCTTTTATTTTGTTAGTATGACTCACAACTCTATTCTTTTTGTTTAGTTAATGAATGTTGAGAGCTGATTACATAAATTGTTTTTGCATTTTATAATGATTTTTGAAATATTTGCAGACTAATATAATATTTTTTGTATTTTTTTAAATGATCACTTAGATAATGTTTTTTTTTTTTTTATATTTCCTTTCATAATTCTCATTAAATTTGTTTATTAGTAAAAAATTATGGAAAATTATTTATAAAAAATAATTATTATAATAGATTATATATAATATTCTAATATTTCTCTTAATTGAAAGACAGAAAAAAAACATGTAAGTGGAAAATATCTATAATTTCTAAACATAACTTTTATTACAGTCATCAATTTATGCAATGCTTTGATTATATATAATTAAGTTTATTTCTTCCTTTTATCTATTATTAAAAAGCATTTTATTTAACTTTCTTAACAAAAACATTATATTAACTTTTAAAAAAGTATTATTTAGTGTTTTAATTGAAAATAAATTATAACGTATAATTATGATACTTAATTTCTTTATTATTTTCTTTTTTTTTTATATATGTTTCATTGGCTAATAAAGAATATTGTATGTTTTTGTAGTGTATATATTCAGATTATTAAAACCAATATTTTTATTCAGAATATTTAGTATTTTATATTTAAATAAATTGGGTAACCTTACTATAGAATATTCTTTAAATTGTCAATGTCAACATTATTTATTAGCCTCCTCCTCCCCCTCCAATAAATTTTCTATCATTGGAAATATAATAACTTTATAGTGCATGGAAAAATTGTAAAAAACACCCATAGAAATTATGATCAAACTACAAACTAAACAATTATAAAATTACTTTCCATTTCTTTTAATAATAATTTTTATATATAATTTAAAAAGAAAACAAAAAAATTCTCTTCTGTTATTCAGCCAACTTTTCTAAGAATTCTATTGGAGAAAAAAATTGCAACAAAAAAAAAAGAAAAAATAGAGAGTTTAATCATAAATCCGCTTGTGCGTGTTTTTCATGACATGGCTAGTAACCCTAGCTCTCCCTGTTTCTCTCTCTCTCTCTCTCTCTCTTTCTCTATTCAACCTTCTTTTCTCTCTCTCTCTCTTGTTCTCTCCCTATCTCGTTCCCCCTTCTCTTTCTCTCTTTCTTTTCTATACCAAGTTTGTTGCGAGAGTCGACTACCGGAATGTCCTTTCCACTCTCGTTATCTGCACAACGTTTCACGCCCTGTCGACTACGAGAACGACGACGTCCGCGCGTCTTTCTGTCAACGTGTGAGAATATCGAGTTGAGTTGGTAGCAAGAGAGAGAGACAGACAGAGAGAAAGAGAGAGAATGGATTCATTCCTTCGTAATTTCTTCTACACGGAGAATATAAGTACGTCGTTGTGCACTTAGGAACAACACACTTTGCGTTGGTCGTATAATGTATCTACATTTAAGTATGCATAGGTAGGTATACTCGAAGTGTAGGAAAACGACGACAAGGATGTGGATGAGGAGGATGATGATGATGATGATGATAATGATGATCATGGCGAATACTGGATATCACGGATGGACTTCGAATTAGATGCGAGAGCGTGACTTTACGACGCAAATACGACGGGTACAAAGTTTCGGGCCACGTTGACGACAAGCTTCGACAGTCTTTGCTTGCCTTTCGACGAGCGAGAATTCTTCGACCGGTTCTATCTCTCTCTCTCCGGTGGCAAGGACGAGAGAGAGAGAGAGAGAGAGAGAGAGAGAGAGAAAAAGAGAAAAAGAGAGAGAAAAAGAGAGAGCGAAAAAGAGAGAGAGAGAGCAAGGTTGTTTCTAAACGAGAAATCATATAGTGTGGGGGTGGTGTGGTGGTGATTGGCGTGGTTTCAGACAGACAGACATATATATAGAAGCTTTTATTGAATAAAAGAAATATTTATTATAATATAACAAAGACTTAAAGACCGAAAGCAAAAAAAGTAACCGTAACTACACTCGTTTAACACTCACTCGTCACACCGAATCAAGAAGGGCCTAGGACCGTCCTCTTCACTGCGTTTATATATGCATTCACCCCACCAATGGTCCCGATCACTTTCGTTAATCATTCTAGAAATCTCCAGACTATTCCCAATCG